>JAEIGF010000615.1:600000-848523 GCA_018903485.1 Drosophila littoralis | reverse complement strand
AAGAATATATAGACTTTATGGGGTCGTAGACGCTTCCTTCAGCCTGTTACATACATTTACATTTTGCACAAAAACATTATACCACTTTTACCCGTTTTTAATGGGTTCAGGGTATAAAAAATAGTTTGGATTTGAGGTGAGTGAGATGCGGGGGTGGGAACCGAAGCTTTAAGTTTTGATGTTAGAAAATCAAGCTCGGCTTGCATATTCTGGGTTGTTGCCCACGCTGGTGGCGGTGTATTTGAGGATAACAGCCACTTTAAGAGTGCTATTTTCTTAGTTATTTTTGTTTTTACATCTCCGCGTTTTCCCATCACACTCGCTCTCTACCCTCTTAGTGTTTTTAGTTTGTCTCATATTCGCTTTTAATTCACTCAATCTTATTCCAATTTCAGCTCCAGATAGATTTTGTATAATGATGCCGTTGTTATTCGGAACATGTCACGGTCGCCATGTATTATGTTGAGGTCGCCATGTATTATATTAAGGTCTCAATATATAATGTTGTGAATTTCATTGATGCTCAGCTCACAAGTAGGTTTCAAAAATGAGAACACGTCTTGTTCATTAGTAAGTGTTTTATTGAATGAATCTTCACATGGTTCTTAAATTTTAAATAAGAGAGATATGCACATAATACCATGAGTGGTCAATGCATGTAAGTAATGACGCGGCTTTGATTGTGCTCGCTACATTTAAATGGTATCATATTCCATTGCACTTGAAATGGGCTGGGTACTTGCGTTATGTTTACGTAACGAAAAAGTGTCTTTGTTTGTATTATGTGTAGCGGCAAAGTGTTTCTGTTCAATATATTTGGTAGGCATTGGATAGAGTGTACTCTCGATGTATGCGCATTCTATAGAATATAATTAGAAAAAAACTGTATAGAGTCAGGCAGATAGACAGGCACACAGAGAGGCTGATAGGAAGACAGGCTGTCCCATAGAAAGACAGACAAAAAGAAAGAGACAGAGAGAGGGTCCGATAGGCATACAAACAGGCAAATAGACAGACAAGCAGACACGGGCAGACAGTCAGGTAGACAGACAGACAGACCGACAGACAGACAGACAGAAAGTCAGACAGGACTACAGGAAGAAAGGCAGGTTGTCAGACAGACAGTCACAGACTGAAAACCAGACTTACCGGAAGACAGACAGGAAGACCTAGAGACTCGACAAAACGACAGACGAGCAAACTGAAATGCATAGACAGATGGACTGTCAGACATACATGCAGACAGACAGACAGATATTCATACGGACAGGCATTCAGACAGACATACATACAGGTCGAGAAGGTGACAGACAGATAGAAAGGCATACAGGAAGACAGGGAAGCAGACAGGAAGACAGGGGAGCAGACAGGAAGACAGGGAAGCAGACAGACAGTCGCAAATTTCGTATTTTTTTTTTTGGGATAATTGCATGAGATTTGTATTGATGTTGTGCAAAATGTGAAAGTATCATTACTATAAACAGCTGATATAGCAACAAAGACAAGCGGTAACTTTAAATTTTAATAATCGCACAGTTTTTAACATTTAAAGATGGCAAACAGTCCATTAAATGGAGCCCTTACTTCGTGATCGCATTATTTGAGTTTTGTACGGAAAACTTTTGCGGCTCTTATGTAAATGAAAGCAACTCGATCAGCTGTTTATTTAAAAAATCATTGCTTTTCCCACTCACATGTTACGCCCACAGCCGAAAGAAGACCAATATGTGAAACTTGTAAATGTGACATTTCTTAATTCAGTGGAGAAAGGCTAAAACAGACAGACAGACAGACATGAATGTTTCGACCTATGCATACCTCGCACTACCACTATCCTACCTACCATACCGGTAGGTATGCCGCAGCCTCGTGTTACCTATTCTAGCAGGCCGGAGCCTCGTACCACCCACGCTGTCGGGCCGTGGCCACGTACCAACTACACTATCGGGCCTTGGCCACGCACCAACTACTCTATCGGGCCTTGGCCACGCACCAACTACACTGTCCTCCCTAGGTTAGGGTGAACATCGGCTATTTCCGATGTTTAGCACAAATATACCCGCCCGAGATTACGAAGGTCTGCATTTCAGTTAATTATTGCGACTGCATTCACTTTATTCACACATTTTGTTATATTCTATCCTAACGAACTTCCTAGCCTTAGGCCCTGCCTCACTGTCTTGGAGCCCTAGCGCTCCGCTATGCACTTCACGTTTTTTTTGCTCACACTCCTTTTCGGCACGTCTACTCACCATGATCGTTATTTCCAAAGTGCCGGCTCGCTAGCCATGCGCTTGCCTCGGTTGCTTAACTTCGCCGCGAGCTTTCGCAACTTCGCCTCGGAGCTTTCGCTCTTCGCCGCCGGATTGAAGCTGCGCTCTCGAAGGTAGTGTTGAGCAACCGATCAGCAACGCACGGTGGCGGCCGGCGGTTAAATTCAAACTTGGCTTCTTGCCCTTAACTTATTACTAATACAATGCTTATATACAATGCTTATGGATTACGATATAATATATATATATATAATTATGAATTGTGGGGTGGCTACCCTAGTGGCCGCCTCACAGCAGATAGGCAGACTCGCGGACAGATACACACACGCAGACAGGAATACAGACAGACAGGCATAACGCCAGGCAAACAGACAGAAAGGAAGATAGACAGGCAGACCTACAGACTCGCACACAGAGAGATAAACAGGCATACAGTCAGGTAGACAGACAGGCACACAGAAAGACACAGGCACGTAGACTGGTAAGCAAACCCCAGGCAAACAGATTGTCAAATATACAAATATGCAGAGAGAGAGAAATGCAGGCAGACAGTCAGGATTACCTTCAAACTCGCAGACGGAGAGAGAGAGACAAAAAATCAGGCAGATAGGCAGACATACAGACTAACAGACAGACAGGCAGACAGACAGATAGAAATGCAGACAGACTGTGAGACAGACAAACAGTAAGGAAGACAGACAGGCAGACCTACAGAATCGCAGGCAGGCCGAGACACGGACAGAAAGAGAGAGAGAGAGAGAGAGAGTAAGACAGACAGGCAGACAGACAGAAAGTCAGATAGAAAGGCAATCAGATAGAGGGATAGACAGACCGGCAGATCGACAGACTCGCGGACAGATACACACACGCAGACAGGAATACAGACAGACAGGCATAACGCCAGGCAAACAGACAGAAAGGAAGATAGACAGGCAGACCTACAGACTCGCACACAGAGAGATAAACAGGCATACAGACAGGTAGACAGACAGGCAGACAGACAATCAGACAGACTCAAATAGGTAGCCACACAGGCAGGAAGGAAAGAGGGAGAGATGGCAGACACCCAGAAAGACATACAGGGAGACAGTCCGACAGTCAGGCACTCAGACAGACAGACAGGCAGAAAGTGAGACACGACTGCAGGAAGACAGGCAGGTCGTCAGATAGACAGACAGACAGTCACAGACTGAAAACCAGACATACCGGAAGACAGACAGGCAGACCAAGAGAGTCGACAAAGAGACAGACGAACAAACCGAAAGGCAGAGACAGGTAGACAGACAGGCATACAGACAGGCATACAGCCAGGCAGATAGAAAGGCAGAGAGAGAAATACAGACAGGCAGGCAGATAGACAGATACATAGACAGGAGAACTTAGAGACTCGCATCAATCACACAGGCAGAGGCAGACAGAGAGCCAGACTGATGTACGGACAGAATCGTAAACACGCAGGCAGACCTAGAGACCCGCAAACAGAGAGAAAGAGACCGACAGGTAATCTGGCAGGCTTACAGGAAGTCCTACAAACTCACACACCAAGGCCGTGATTAGGATAGATGGACTGACAGACATACAGATCGAGAGAGCGACAGACAGATAGAAAGGCAGACAGGAAGACAGGGAAGCAGGCAGGCAGACAGGAAGACAGGTAAGTTGAACTCCAGATTCGCAGACAGAAAGACAAACAGGCACACAGAGAGATCAACAGGCAGGTAGAGAGCAAGTCTGTCAGACATACGGACAGACATTCATGCAGAGAGAGAATGACAGGCATACAGCACACAGACAGACGGACAGAACGATTGGCATACAGACAAGAAAACAGACAGACAGGTAGGCAGGCAGGAAGACAGAGAGAAAGACTGGTATACAGTTAAACCCGACAGATAGACAGACCGGCAGACTGACAGTCAGACAGACAGAGAGACAGACACACAGGAAGAGAGAGAGACACAGACAGTCATACATACAGGCAGATAGACAGGCATACCTACAGACTCTAGAATAAACGTACCTTTTCTTGAGCTCAATAATTAATAAGAAATAAGCATCAATTTAGTAAATTATTAGTAAAATTCTTAATCTAAGAAAATTTTCCGATTTCGTTGGACTCAATAGTGAACACCATCATTCCATTGAACCGGTCATTCCATTTTATTCTGATATCTCGATTCCATCGTTCCTGTGCCATTTCTTATTCCGTTTTCGCTCGGCTGATTCAAATTATTTGTATTTGATCACATTTCACCTGGTTATTACAATTTTTGGCTCTGTGAAGAACCTAGTATGCCAATCGGTGGTGATCAAAACAGCCACAAACGACTCACAGCACCGTCCGTTAAGGAGTCAAAGCGACCTTTAACCTCACCTAGAGCAGTTTTCCGTCCGCAAGACTGTGAGTCCGATTCCAACTAGAGATATTACCCCAAAAATTACCCGTGCGACTACGCAAAAAATGCAGAAGTCAAGCGAAATGGCACTGAACGACTTTGTTTCTATAACTGACCGACTAGGCCAGTTTGAAGTGAAGATCAATGACGCAGCGGACAGTGACGTGTCACTGTTCACTCTCCAAGTCCGACGAGATCAGATTAAGACTTTATGGGAAAAGGTAGAACGCGAGTACGAGTTATGTTCCAAAGCTCTCAACCAAGGCGCTTGCAGCAGCAGTGACCTGGTGGCTATGCAAGCTAAATATGATTACTCGTACTCCGTTTACGAGCGATGTGCGGCTCAACTAAGTGAAAAAATAGAAAGAGCCACGGCTTTAAATAGACAAGCTGAGCAACCCCCCTCCAACTTCTCCATGTCCAGGGGTTGCAGTCTCCCGCCATGCGACACTGAAGTTTTCAGTGGGGATTACCTACGCTGGCCTACTTTCCGAGACTTGTTTACAGCGGTTTATATTAACAATCCAAGATTGACGCCGGTGGAAAAATTGTTCCATCTAAATTCCAAAACCAGCGGCGAAGCTAGGGCAATTGTCTCCAAGACCCCGCTCACGAATGACGGCTTTCAGTCAGCGTGGGCGAGCCTGACGGAGAGATTTGAGAATAAGCGACTATTAGTCAATAGTCAATTGAAAATTCTTTTCAATCTCCCCTCAGCAACGCAAGAGTCTGGAGCCGCCCTTAAAGAGCTTCAGGGCACAATTCAGGGATGTTTAACGGCTCTCGACTTGTCCAGGGTGAGCACCGAAAATTGGGATTGTCTGCTTATTTTCTTGTGCTCCTCTAAATTGCCTAAGCTCACGCTGTCGTTATGGGAACAATCGCTCCACGATAAGGCAGAGATACCTCAATGGTCCGAGATGAAATTATTTCTGATCGACCGATATCGCACCTTGGAGGCGATAGAGGATGTACGACCTACCGCACATACGCCACCCCAGTCCAAACCCACAAGAAAAGAGTCCAACCACCTGAGAACCTTCGAAGCAACAGTGACTACAAAGTCACAACACTGCAAATTGTGTCAGAAGGAAAACCATCCCGTGCGTCTATGCCCACGTTTTCTACAAATGTCCGTACCCGAGAGAGTTTCCGTCATTAAGCAACAAAAGTTGTGCTTAAACTGCTTCGCCAGACAGCACCAGTTGAAAGACTGCACCAGCGCACATAGTTGTTTCACGTGCAAGGGACGTCACAACACGCTGCTCCACCGTGACAGACCCCAGGTGCCCTCAGCTTCCACAACACCAATAGTTTTGAACCCTCCTTCGTCTATACAGTCCACTTCGACTTCAACCCAAGCTACCGTTCAAAACTACTTTTCCGCAAACTCACATGGTGTTCTCCTCGGCACGGCTGTCATCCAAGTGTGTCATCTGGGCACAAAGTATACAGCTCGGGCATTAATCGACTCTGGGTCTGTTAGGGTTAAACTTCCTTATCAACCCGTCGACGCACAGGTCTCCGGTTTGAATCAAGCTATTTCGGCTCAACCTCAAAAACTTTGCCATTTTAATATTGGCTCTCCGATAAAGCCCAGGGTTCATATTGAAACCTCGGCTTATGTTCTTCCAAAGCCAGCAGGCAATTTTCCCTCCTACACCATCCCCCAAACCGCTTTGGAAGAACTTCCAAAATTACACTTGGCCGATCCTTCTTTCTATAGAAGCTCACAGATAGACGTGCTTCTCGGCGCCGATATCCTCCCATCCATATTGTTAGGTGGCTCCTATCCCAACATACGTGGCACTCTCCTTGGTCAAGAAACGATTTTCGGCTGGATCCTTACAGGCCCCGTTTCTAAGACCAGTGCCAAATCTGTCGCATCCTTTTCGACTCAAGTCTCGCTGAATCCAAATGCGAGCTTGGATAAACTGCTCACAAAATTTTGGGAGGTGGAGGATATTCCAGTAAAGCTGGAAAAGGAATCCGACCTGTTTTGTGTGCGCAATTTCCAAAAAACCACTAAAAGGGATAAAAACGGCAGATACTTGGTCACACTACCATTCAAGAATTCCGATCACATCCAGTTAGGCCATTCAAGGTCCATCGCACTAGCTCAATTTCTACGAAATGAGAATCGTCTGGCAAAAAATGCCCCCCTTAAGGAGCAGTACGATGCGGTGATCCAGGAATATCTGGACTTAGGTCACATGCGACAAGTCCCTCCAAGCAATGGTTCGGATAACTTTTATCTACCACACCATGCTGTTCACAAGCCTGACAGCACCACGACCAAGCTCCGCGTAGTATTTAACGCCTCCCACCCGTCATCGAATGGTAAAAGTCTGAACGATGTGCTACATGCAGGGCCCGTTCTACAATCCGACTTAACCATTCAAATTCTAAGATGGCGCTTCTTCCGATATGTCTTCAACGCCGATATCACGAAAATGTATCGGCAGATACTTGTGCATCCCAAACACACGCCCTATCAGAGAATTCTGTTTCGAACAAAGGACAACGAGCTTCGTGATTTCGAACTCAGCACAGTCACGTTTGGAGTTAACTGTGCCCCCTTTTTGGCAATCCGGGTACTACATCAGTTATCTGATGACGTTCGTTCGCTCTATCCCTTAGCAAGTCACATTATCGCAAACAATATGTATGTCGACGATGTACTAGCGGGAGCCCATTCAAAATCAACGGCAGATCAAGCAATTGCAGAACTCCGCAAAGCCCTTGAATCTGCCGGGTTCCCTTTGCGAAAATGGACATCCAATGAAAAGGACTTGCTAAGAGCGATTCCCAAGGACCACTTGCTTCGCGCCGACTTCTTAGAGATCGAAGAAGCCAGTTCGGCAAAGACTCTCGGGATCAGATGGAAAGCTGACACCGATGAGTTCTTTTTCGCTCCATCCGAGCTAACAACCAAACAGTCCGTCTCCAAACGTGAAGTCCTTTCACAGATTGCCAAACTGTTCGATCCAGCAGGTTGGCTGGGTCCAGTCATTATTCAGGCAAAAATATTCATGCAGGAGATCTGGCTCCAAGAGCTGGGCTGGGACGATCCGCTACCTGAGAGTCTTCTCAGTAAGTGGAATTTATTTCTGCAAGAGTATCCGGGCCTCAGTGCGATTCGCATCCCTAGATGGGTCGAATTCCGCCCACAGGGGACTATTCAATACCACGGGTTTTGTGACGCTTCGCAGCGTGCATATGGGGCCGCCATTTACGTGCGCATTGAGATACATCTCCTAACAGCGAAAACGAGGGTCGCTCCGGTCAAGACGGTATCCTTGCCACGACTAGAGCTGTGCGGAGCAGCACTTCTGTCCGAGTTATCCGCTGCACTCAGTCCCCAGCTACCTTCCGCTGGCGGCGACTGGTTCTATTGGACAGATTCCACAATTGTGCTAGCTTGGCTTCATAAGCCACCATGCGCCTGGACTACATTTGTAGCAAACAGAGTCGCAAAAATTACTCAGGCCACCGACTCCAATAAATGGTCCCATGTACGATCCGAGTACAATCCAGCGGACCTAGCGAGCAGAGGTGCCCCACCACAAGTGTTAGTCGACAATGAGCTGTGGTGGCACGGGCCAGAATGGTTACGCCTACCTCAGAACCAATGGCCCATTCCTTCATATCCCCTACCAGATACGACAATAGAGCAACGTACGATTAAAGTAAACCTCGCAAACACGGCTCCCTCATTTTCTTTCCTCGAGCGCTTCTCCAAGTTCGATCGAGCCCTGCGAGTGTTAGCATACATCTATCGCTTCTTCAAGCGTTGCAAACGATTGTCGCTCCCGTCAACTATTGCAATTGACAGCAACGAGATTTCTTATGCACAAGAAAGACTCATTCTCCTGACCCAGAGACAAGCATACTCGTCAGAGTACACTTGCTTGAGCACGAAGAAACAGCTCACTTCCAGCAAGCTCCTTAATTTGAACCCCTTTCTAGATGGTAAGGGAATTATTCGAGCATGTGGTCGTGTAAGAGCGGCCGAGGCACTCGGCTACGATGAGCGGCATCCAATCATACTGCCATACACATGTGCATATTCGCGTCTTTTGACCGTTTTCACCCATCTTATATCCTTGCATGGAGGCAACCAGCTCGTGATGCGTTTAATACGATCACAGTACTGGATTCCAAAGCTGAAGGTGTTGGTCAAATCCACAATCCATTCCTGCAAAATCTGCGTCATTCGAAAAAAGAAATTGCAAACGCAGCTCATGGGCGACTTGCCTGTGGAGAGAGTCACATTCTCTCGACCGTTCACTCACACAGGAGTCGATTTTGCAGGCCCCTTCGATGTGAAAAATTACACAGGGCGAGCCTGTCTTATTACAAAAGGCTACGTGTGCGTCTTTGTGTGCTTCAGCACCAAAGCCATCCACCTAGAAGCTACATCTGACCTGACCACAGAAAAATTCCTAGCGGCATTTGCAAGATTTGTGGCACGACGAGGGTGCCCAAGTCAAATGCATTCCGACAACGGCAAAACCTTCGTCGGAGCGGCCAAAGTCCTCTCGCGCGATTTTGTAGAAGCGCTTAAGACTCAACTCCAAGCCACTTACAGTCTCCAGAAACTGTCCTGGCACTTCAACCCTCCTGGTGCACCGCATATGGGTAGCCTGTGGGAGGCAGGTGTAAAGAGTTTCAAAAATCTATTTTATAAGTCTACATCGACCTCCAAATACACGTTCGAAGAGCCACGCTCCTATCCAAAGTTGAAGCATGCCTGAATTCAAGACCGATATCTCCAATGTCGGAAGATCCTACTGATCTCCTGGCTCTGACTCTCGGTCATTTTCTAGTCGGGGGTCCTCTACTTTCCGCCACAGAGCCAGAGATCAAGGAAAACGCCGCGTCCATCCTCAACCGCTGGCAGCGCTTGAAGGCTTTGCAACAACAGTTCTGTCTCCGTTGGAAACATGAGTATCTTTTAGAGTTACACAAAAGAAACAATTGGCAAACTCCAACGCGAGACTTACAACGGGACGATCTAGTCATTATTAAAGAAGATAATCTTCCAGTTAATGACTGGCGTCTTGGTCGAATCCAAACGACCTATCCTGGCGACGACCAAAGAGTCCGAGCGGTCGACGTGTTAACAGCCCGAGGTGTCTCCAAGAGACCTATCTCTAAGCTGATCCTGCTCCCGATAGAATCTAGTCTCCATTCTCCATCCAGTAGAATCTCCAGTAAAGACTAGAATCCTAGATCCATTGGTCTGATGACCATCCGTATAAAGCCGCATCAGTAATGTCTATTATGTTTTTTTTCAACCTTCTTCACGTAACAGCACGATGTCTCCACGCCAACAACAAGGCCGATCCAAGAGCCGACCGGCAACGGAATCGTTCCGATGCCGAGTATGCCGAGGAGTCCACGCGCTGCGAAAGTGCCAGCGGTTCATGCGGCTGTCTCCAGAGAAGAGACTCCGAGCAGTTCTGGTCAACAAATATTGCCCAAACTGCCTGGCTCACCAACATTCAGGGGAGTCCTGTCGCCGCAAGGACAAGTGCCGCAAGTGCCAGGGCGACCATCACACCTTGCTTCATTTCCAGGAAGCGCGTCGCATGCCATCGCGATCTCCAGAGCGATCCCAAACAATGCGCAGCACCAAGGCCCAAGCGCGACGCTTCGCGCCGCCTTCATCCGCTGGTTCCATCTCCTTGTCGACTTTAATGGAACACAAAGGACAACCGTGCTCCCGAGAGCAGTCATCCGACTTGGAAACGGCAAGGCGACCCGCAACACTCGGGCACTTTTAGACCCGTGCTGTCCGGTAAGTCTTATCGACGCATCCTTGGCAAAGGCCTCCGGGCTATCCGTCACCCGCGTCGGTAAAGACAACGCTTGCTCGGCCATTATAAGTTCCAGGACATCTAGCTTCCAGCGAGAGGTCATCCTGCAGGTGATGCCAAATCTCCGGTATCGAACTCCAACGAAGCTCGTCAGCGAGAAACTGAACGAGCCTTTCAACAACGTTCGATTGGCAGACGATCGCTGGTTCCAGCCGGAAATCTCCAATCTGGTTTTGGGCTCGGATATCTACCCAGACTTAATTCTCCAAGGCGTCCTGCCGAGCCATGGCGGCGCACCACTGGCCCAAAACACGGTCTTCGGGTGGATACTGTCCGGCTCCTGCGCTCACCAGTAGGAACAGAGCCACTTCCCTCTCCCTTTTTCTTTTTGCAATACTGCAAGGCGGGCGGCATGTTCACACAAGAAGTGTATCCGGCAGTCGCCATCCAACCGCCATGTAACTCCGGAACCAGTACAGGGAACATGAAATTCACCTCACTTACACTTATACATTGTAATGTACTCTGAAAATATAGAACAGATGAAAAATAACCTTCAAGCGGACAAAACGTGTTTTTTTCAAACCCAATTAAGAAAATTTGTGCAGAGCAGAAACGCTCCCACAACGATACAGAAATTCGTAAACTTAACCTGGAAGCCCTGCGGACGCCCTACTACAACAACCAACACTGCCGGCCGATTCTTGGCATATGTATTAAAATAACGAACAAAAAAAAAAACAAAGTAAGAGCTTCTAGTCGGGAGCTCCCAACCTGAATCATCTTATTCCAACACCAACTGGAGCTCGTTCGAATTAATAGAGATAAACTAAAAAAAAAAGTTCCATTGGCAGGGTTTGAACTTGCAACTGACCGCATATTTACTTTCCTCGGTAGGGCTCGAACTCGCGACAGACCGCACCACTTGCCACTGCGTCTACTCAACATCCACACTAATAATTGCGTATTATTGAGAAAAACACCAATTAAAATAGCAACACAGAAAACAATCGCAGTGAAGACAGAATTCGAAGCAGACGCGCATGAATGTGTGTGTGTACAATGTACACTGTATACTGTACATGTACATAGAAATTCTTGAAAATTGCGTCGCAACACGTGCGTAGTAGTGTAAAAATACCGAAAAACAAAACAAAAACCGATCTTAATGAAATGTTCCACAGTATATCTTATAGTAGCATAGAATATTTGTGTATTCTCAAAAAGTCAATTGCATTTAAATTGTGGCTTAAATTGGCTGGCAATACAAGTTGGGTTATTAACTTGATTTATAGCTCTGCGGTGGTAACGGGGAGGTGGCGATAGGTATAAAATGAAAGATACTTGATATATATATATAATATTCTAGAAGCAACATATCAAGTTTGGAGACTCTAGCTCTTATTATTTACCCAATTAGCTAAAAAAAAAAATAGGATGTCGATATCGATTTTTATCGAATGCTTGGAAACAGAGTAAGTTATCGATTATCGGAAACAAACTCGATCTGCGTAGGCACTAGGAGGACCTACAACTAAAACTTCTGTAGCTCTTATAGGTTCTGAGATCCTTGCGTTCATACATACGGACAGATGGACAGACGGAGAGACCGACGGACAGACAGACGGACATGGCTAGATCGACTCGGCTATTGATGCTGACCAAGAATATATAGACTTTATGGGGTCGTAGACGCTTCCTTCAGCCTGTTACATACATTTACATTTTGCACAAAAACATTATACCACTTTTACCCGTTTTTAATGGGTTCAGGGTATAAAAAATAGTTTGGATTTGAGGTGAGTGAGATGCGGGGGTGGGAACCGAAGCTTTAAGTTTTGATGTTAGAAAATCAAGCTCGGCTTGCATATTCTGGGTTGTTGCCCACGCTGGTGGCGGTGTATTTGAGGATAACAGCCACTTTAAGTGTGCTATTTTCTTAGTTATTTTTGTTTTTACATCTCCGCGTTTTCCCATCACACTCGCTCTCTACCCTCTTAGTGTTTTTAGTTTGTCTCATATTCGCTTTTAATTCACTCAATCTTATTCCAATTTCAGCTCCAGATAGATTTTGTATAATGATGCCGTTGTCATTCGGAACATGTCACGGTCGCCATGTATTATGTTGAGGTCGCCATGTATTATATTAAGGTCTCAATATATAATGTTGTGAATTTCATTGATGCTCAGCTCACAAGTAGGTTTCAAAAATGAGAACACGTCTTGTTCATTAGTAAGTGTTTTATTAAATGAATCTTCACAGGGTTCTTAAATTTTAAATAAGAGAGATATGCACATAATACCATGAGTGGTCAATGCATGTAAGTACTGACGCGGCTTTGATTGTGCTCGCTACATTTAAATGGTATCATATTCCATTGCACTTGAAATGGGCTGGGTACTTGCGTTATGTTTACGTAACGAAAAAGTGTCTTTGTTTGTATTATGTGTAGCGGCAAAGTGTTTCTGTTCAATATATTTGGTAGGCATTGGATAGAGTGTACTCTCGATGTATGCGCATTCTATAGAATATAATTAGAAAAAAACTGTATAGAGTCAGGCAGATAGACAGGCACACAGAGAGGCTGATAGGAAGACAGGCTGTCCCATAGAAAGACAGACAAAAAGAAAGAGACAGAGAGAGGGTCCGATAGGCATACAAACAGGTAAATAGACAGACAAGCAGACACGGGCAGACAGTCAGGTAGACAGACAGACAGACCGACAGACAGACAGACAGAAAGTCAGACAGGACTACAGGAAGAAAGGCAGGTCGTCAGACAGACAGTCACAGACTGAAAACCAGACTTACCGGAAGACAGACAGGAAGACCTAGAGACTCGACAAAAAGACAGACGAGCAAACTGAAATGCAGAGACAGATGGACTGTCAGACATACATGCAGACAGACAGACAGATATTCATACGGACAGGCATTCAGACAGACATACATACAGGTCGAGAAGGTGACAGACAGATAGAAAGGCATACAGGAAGACAGGGAAGCAGACAGGAAGACAGGGGAGCAGACAGGAAGACAGGGAAGCAGACAGACAGTCGCAAATTTCGTATTTTTTTTTTGGGATAATTGCATGAGATTTGTATTGATGTTGTGCAAAATGTGAAAGTATCATTACTATAAACAGCTGATATAGCAACAAAGACAAGCGGTAACTTTAAATTTTAATAATCGCACAGTTTTTAACATTTAAAGATGGCAAACAGTCCATTAAATGGAGCCCTTACTTCGTGATCGCATTATTTGAGTTTTGTACGGAAAACTTTTGCGGCTCTTATGTAAATGAAAGCAACTCGATCAGCTGTTTATTTAAAAAATCATTGCTTTTCCCACTCACATGTTACGCCCACAGCCGAAAGAAGACCAATATGTGAAACTTGTAAATGTGACATTTCTTAATTCAGTGGAGAAAGGCTAAAACAGACAGACAGACCGACATGAATGTTTCGACCTATGCATACCTCGCACTACCACTATCCTACCTACCATACCGGTAGGTATGCCGCAGCCTCGTGTTACCTATTCTAGCAGGCCGGAGCCTCGTACCACCCACGCTGTCGGGCCGTGGCCACGTACCAACTACACTATCGGGCCTTGGCCACGCACCAACTACTCTATCGGGCCTTGGCCACGCACCAACTACACTGTCCTCCCTAGGTTAGGGTGAACATCGGCTATTTCCGATGTTTAGCACAAATATACCCGCCCGAGATTACGAAGGTCTGCATTTCAGTTAATTATTGCGACTGCATTCACTTTATTCACACATTTTGTTATATTGTATCCTAACGAACTTCCTAGCCTTAGGCCCTGCCTCACTGTCTTGGAGCCCTAGCGCTCCGCTATGCACTTCACGTTTTTTTTGCTCACACTCCTTTTCGGCACGTCTACTCACCATGATCGTTATTTCCAAAGTGCCGGCTCGCTAGCCATGCGCTTGCCTCGGTTGCTCAACTTCGCCGCGAGCTTTCGCAACTTCGCCTCGGAGCTTTCGCTCTTCGCCGCCGGATTGAAGCTGCGCTCTCGAAGGTAGTGTTGATGAACCGATCAGCAACGCACGGTTGCAGCGGCGGCCGGCGGTTAATTTCAAACTTGGCTTCTTGCCCTTAACTTATTACTAATACAATGCTTATATACAATGCTTATGGATTACGATATAATATATATATATATAATTATGAATTGTGGGGTGGCTACCCTAGTGGCCGCCTCACAGCAGATAGGCAGACTCGCGGACAGATACACACACGCAGACAGGAACACAGACAGACAGGCATAACGCCAGGCAAACAGACAGAAATGAAGATAGACAGGCAGACCTACAGACTCGCACACAGAGAGATAAACAGGCATACAGTCAGGTAGACAGACAGGCACACAGAAAGACACAGGCACGTAGACTGGTAAGCAAACCCCAGGCAAACAGATTGTCAAATATACAAATATGCAGAGAGAGAGAAATGCAGGCAGACAGTCAGGATTACCTTCAAACTCGCAGACGGAGAGAGAGAGACAAAAATCAGGCAGATAGGCAGACATACAGACTAACAGACAGACAGGCAGACAGACAGATAGAAATGCAGACAGACTGTGAGACAGACAAACAGTAAGGAAGACAGACAGGCAGACCTACAGAATCGCAGGCAGGCCGAGACACGGACAGAAAGAGAGAGAGAGAGAGAGAGTAAGACAGACAGGCAGACAGACAGAAAGTCAGATAGAAAGGCAATCAGATAGAGGGATAGACAGACCGGCAGATCGACAGACTCGCGGACAGATACACACACGCAGACAGGAATACAGACAGACAGGCATAACGCCAGGCAAACAGACAGAAAGGAAGATAGACAGGCAGACCTACAGACTCGCACACAGAGAGATAAACAGGCATACAGACAGGTAGACAGACAGGCAGACAGACAGGCAGACAGACAATCAGACAGACTCAAATAGGTAGCCACACAGGCAGGAAGGAAAGAGGGAGAGATGGCAGACACCCAGAAAGACATACAGGGAGACAGTCCGACAGTCAGGCACTCAGACAGACAGACAGGCAGAAAGTGAGACACGACTGCAGGAAGACAGGCAGGTCGTCAGATAGACAGACAGACAGTCACAGACTGAAAACCAGACATACCGGAAGACAGACAGGCAGACCAAGAGAGTCGACAAAGAGACAGACGAACAAACCGAAAGGCAGAGACAGGTAGACAGACAGGCATACAGACAGGCATACAGCCAGGCAGATAGAAAGGCAGAGAGAGAAATACAGACAGGCAGGCAGATAGACAGATACATAGACAGGAGAACTTAGAGACTCGCATCAATCACACAGGCAGAGGCAGACAGGCAGACAGAGAGCCAGACTGATGGACGGACAGAATCGTAAACACGCAGGCAGACCTAGAGACCCGCAAACAGACATGGCTAGATCGACTCGGCTATTGATGCTGACCAAGAATATATAGACTTTATGGGGTCGTAGACGCTTCCTTCAGCCTGTTACATACATTTACATTTTGCACAAAAACATTATACCACTTTTACCCGTTTTTAATGGGTTCAGGGTATAAAAAATAGTTTGGATTTGAGGTGAGTGAGATGCGGGGGTGGGAACCGAAGCTTTAAGTTTTGATGTTAGAAAATCAAGCTCGGCTTGCATATTCTGGGTTGTTGCCCACGCTGGTGGCGGTGTATTTGAGGATAACAGCCACTTTAAGTGTGCTATTTTCTTAGTTATTTTTGTTTTTACATCTCCGCGTTTTCCCATCACACTCGCTCTCTACCCTCTTAGTGTTTTTAGTTTGTCTCATATTCGCTTTTAATTCACTCAATCTTATTCCAATTTCAGCTCCAGATAAATTTTGTATAATGATGCCGTTGTTATTCGGAACATGTCACGGTCGCCATGTATTATGTTGAGGTCGCCATGTATTATATTAAGGTCTCAATATATAATGTTGTGACTTTCATTGATGCTCAGCTCACAAGTAGGTTTCAAAAAGGAGAACACGTCTTGTTCATTAGTAAGTGTTTTATTGAATGAATCTTCACATGGGATTTAAATTTTAAATAAGAGAGATATGCACATAATACCATGAGTGGTCAATGCATGTAAGTACTGACGCGGCTTTGATTGTGCTCGCTACATTTAAATGGTATCATATTACATTGCACTTGAAATGGGCTGGGTACTTGCGTTATGTTTACGTAACGAAAAAGTGTCTTTGTTTGTATTATGTGTAGCGGCAAAGTGTTTCTGTTCAATATATTTGGTAGGCATTGGATAGAGTGTACTCTCGATGTATGCGCATTCTATATAATATTATTAGAAAAAAACTGTATAGAGTCAGGCAGATAGACAGGCACACAGAGAGGCTGATAGGAAGACAGGCTGTCCCACAGAAAGACAGACAAAAAGAAAGAGACAGAGAGAGGGTCCGATAGGCATACAAACAGGCAAATAGACAGACAAGCAGACACGGGCAGACAGTCAGGTAGACAGACAGACAGACCGACAGACAGACAGACAGAAAGTCAGACAGGACTACAGGAAGAAAGGCAGGTCGTCAGACAGACAGTCACAGACTGAAAACCAGACTTACCGGAAGACAGACAGGAAGACCTAGAGACTCGACAAAAAGACAGACGAGCAAACTGAAATGCAGAGACAGATGGACTGTCAGACATACATGCAGACAGACAGACAGATATTCATACGGACAGGCATTCAGACAGACATACATACAGGTCGAGAAGGTGACAGACAGATAGAAAGGCATACAGGAAGACAGGGAAGCAGACAGGAAGACAGGGGAGCAGACAGGAAGACAGGGAAGCAGACAGACAGTCGCAAATTTCGTATTTTTTTTTTTGGGATAATTGCATGAGATTTGTATTGATGTTGTGCAAAATGTGAAAGTATCATTACTATAAACAGCTGATATAGCAACAAAGACAAGCGGTAACTTTAAATTTTAATAATCGCACAGTTTTTAACATTTAAAGATGGCAAACAGTCCATTAAATGGAGCCCTTACTTCGTGATCGCATTATTTGAGTTTTGTACGGAAAACTTTTGCGGCTCTTATGTAAATGAAAGCAGCTCGATCAGCTGTTTATTTAAAAATCATTGCTTTTCCCACTCACATGTTACGCCCACAGCCGAAAGAAGACCAATATGTGAAACTTGTAAATGTGACATTTCTTAATTCAGTGGAGAAAGGCTAAAACAGACAGACAGACATGAATGTTTCGACCTATGCATACCTCGCACTACCACTATCCTACCTACCATACCGGTAGGTATGCCGCAGCCTCGTGTTACCTATTCTAGCAGGCCGGAGCCTCGTACCACCCACGCTGTCGGGCCGTGGCCACGTACCAACTACACTATCGGGCCTTGGCCACGCACCAACTACTCTATCGGGCCTTGGCCACGCACCAACTACACTGTCTGCATTTCAGTTAATTATTGCGACTGCATTCACTTTATTCACACATTTTGTTATATTCTATCCTAACGAACTTCCTAGCCTTAGGCCCTGCCTCACTGTCTTGGAGCCCTAGCGCTCCGCTATGCACTTCACGTTTTTTTTGCTCACACTCCTTTTCGGCACGTCTACTCACCATGATCGTTATTTCCAAAGTGCCGGCTCGCTAGCCATGCGCTTGCCTCGGTTGCTCAACTTCGCCGCGAGCTTTCGCAACTTCGCCTCGGAGCTTTCGCTCTTCGCCGCCGGATTGAAGCTGCGCTCTCGAAGGTAGTGTTGAGCAACCGATCAGCAACGCACGGTTGCAGCGGCGGCCGGCGGTTAATTTCAAACTTGGCTTCTTGCCCTTAACTTATTACTAATACAATGCTTATATACAATGCTTATGGATTACGATATAATATATATATATATAATTATGAATTGTGGGGTGGCTACCCTAGTGGCCGCCTCACAGCAGATAGGCAGACTCGCGGACAGATACACACACGCAGACAGGAACACAGACAGACAGGCATAACGCCAGGCAAACAGACAGAAATGAAGATAGACAGGCAGACCTACAGACTCGCACACAGAGAGATAAACAGGCATACAGTCAGGTAGACAGACAGGCACACAGAAAGACACAGGCACGTAGACTGGTAAGCAAACCCCAGGCAAACAGATTGTCAAATATGCAGAGAGAGAGAAATGCAGGCAGACAGTCAGGATTACCTTCAAACTCGCAGACGGAGAGAGAGATACAAAAAATCAGGCAGATAGGCAGACATACAGACTAACAGACAGACAGGCAGACAGACAGATAGAAATGCAGACAGACTGTGAGACAGACAAACAGTAAGGAAGACAGACAGGCAGACCTACAGAATCGCAGGCAGGCCGAGACACGGACAGAAAGAGAGAGAGAGAGAGAGTAAGACAGACAGGCAGACAGACAGAAAGTCAGATAGAAAGGCAATCAGATAGAGGGATAGACAGACCGGCAGATCGACAGACTCGCGGACAGATACACACACGCAGACAGGAATACAGACAGACAGGCATAACGCCAGGCAAACAGACAGAAAGGAAGATAGACAGGCAGACCTACAGACTCGCACACAGAGAGATAAACAGGCATACAGACAGGTAGACAGACAGGCAGACAGACAGGCAGACAGACAATCAGACAGACTCAAATAGGTAGCCACACAGGCAGGAAGGAAAGAGGGAGAGATGGCAGACACCCAGAAAGACATACAGGGAGACAGTCCGACAGTCAGGCACTCAGACAGACAGACAGGCAGAAAGTGAGACACGACTGCAGGAAGACAGGCAGGTCGTCAGATAGACAGACAGACAGTCACAGACTGAAAACCAGACATACCGGAAGACAGACAGGCAGACCAAGAGAGTCGACAAAGAGACAGACGAACAAACCGAAAGGCAGAGACAGGTAGACAGACAGGCATACAGACAGGCATACAGCCAGGCAGATAGAAAGGCAGAGAGAGAAATACAGACAGGCAGGCAGATAGACAGATACATAGACAGGAGAACTTAGAGACTCGCATCAATCACACAGGCAGAGGCAGACAGGCAGACAGAGAGCCAGACTGATGGACGGACAGAATCGTAAACACGCAGGCAGACCTAGAGACCCGCAAACAGACATGGCTAGATCGACTCGGCTATTGATGCTGACCAAGAATATATAGACTTTATGGGGTCGTAGACGCTTCCTTCAGCCTGTTACATACATTTACATTTTGCACAAAAACATTATACCACTTTTACCCGTTTTTAATGGGTTCAGGGTATAAAAAATAGTTTGGATTTGAGGTGAGTGAGATGCGGGGGTGGGAACCGAAGCTTTAAGTTTTGATGTTAGAAAATCAAGCTCGGCTTGCATATTCTGGGTTGTTGCCCACGCTGGTGGCGGTGTATTTGAGGATAACAGCCACTTTAAGTGTGCTATTTTCTTAGTTATTTTTGTTTTTACATCTCCGCGTTTTCCCATCACACTCGCTCTCTACCCTCTTAGTGTTTTTAGTTTGTCTCATATTCGCTTTTAATTCACTCAATCTTATTCCAATTTCAGCTCCAGATAGATTTTGTATAATGATGCCGTTGTTATTCGGAACATGTCACGGTCGCCATGTATTATGTTGAGGTCGTCATGTATTATATTAAGGTCTCAATATATAATGTTGTGACTTTCATTGATGCTTAGCTCACAAGTAGGTTTCAAAAAGGAGAACACGTCTTGTTCATAAGTAAGTGTTTTATTGAATGAAATAAATTGTAAATAAGAGAGATATGCACATAATACCATGAGTGGTCAATGCATGTAAGTACTGACGCGGCTTTGATTGTGCTCGCTACATTTAAATGGTATCATATTCCATTGCAATTGAAATGGGCTGGGTACTTGCGTTATGTTTACGTAACGAAAAAGTGTCTTTGTTTGTATTATGTGTAGCGGCAAAGTGTTTCTGTTCAATATATTTGGTAGGCATTGGATAGAGTGTACTCTCGATGTATGCGCATTCTTTAGAATATAATTAGAAAAAAACTGTATAGAGTCAGGCAGATAGACAGGCACACAGAGAGGCTGATAGGAAGACAGGCTGTCCCACAGAAAGACAGACAAAAAGAAAGAGACAGAGAGAGGGTCCGATAGGCATACAAACAGGCAAATAGACAGACAAGCAGACACGGGCAGACAGTCAGGTAGACAGACAGACAGACCGACAGACAGACCGACAGACAGACAGACAGAAAGTCAGACAGGACTACAGGAAGAAAGGCAGGTCGTCAGACAGACAGTCACAGACTGAAAACCAGACTTACCGGAAGACAGACAGGAAGACCTAGAGACTCGACAAAAAGACAGACGAGCAAACTGAAATGCAGAGACAGATGGACTGTCAGACATACATGCAGACAGACAGACAGATATTCATACGGACAGGCATTCAGACAGACATACATACAGGTCGAGAAGGTGACAGACAGATAGAAAGGCATACAGGAAGACAGGGAAGCAGACAGGAAGACAGGGGAGCAGACAGGAAGACAGGGAAGCAGACAGACAGTCGCAAATTTCGTATTTTTTTTTTTGGGATAATTGCATGAGATTTGTATTGATGTTGTGCAAAATGTGAAAGTATCATTACTATAAACAGCTGATATAGCAACAAAGACAAGCGGTAACTTTAAATTTTAATAATCGCACAGTTTTTAACATTTAAAGATGGCAAACAGTCCATTAAATGGAGCCCTTACTTCGTGATCGCATTATTTGAGTTTTGTACGGAAAACTTTTGCGGCTCTTATGTAAATGAAAGCAGCTCGATCAGCTGTTTATTTAAAAATCATTGCTTTTCCCACTCACATGTTACGCCCACAGCCGAAAGAAGACCAATATGTGAAACTTGTAAATGTGACATTTCTTAATTCAGTGGAGAAAGGCTAAAGCAGACAGACAGACATGAATGTTTCGACCTATGCATACCTCGCACTACCACTATCCTACCTACCATACCGGTAGGTATGCCGCAGCCTCGTGTTACCTATTCTAGCAGGCCGGAGCCTCGTACCACCCACGCTGTCGGGCCTTGGCCACGTACCAACTACACTATCGGGCCTTGGCCACGCACCAACTACTCTATCGGGCCTCGGCCACGCACCAACTACACTACCGGGCCTTGACCACGCACCAACTACACTGTCCTCCCTAGGTTAGGGTGAACATCGGCTATTTCCGATGTTTAGCACAAATATACCCGCCCGAGATTACGAAGGTCTGCATTTCAGTTAATTATTGCGACTGCATTCACTTTATTCACACATTTTGTTATATTTTACCCTAACGAACTTCCTAGCCTTAGGCCCTGCCGCACTGTCTTGGAGCCCTAGCGCTCCGCTCTGCTCTGCTCACACTCCTTTTCGGCACGTCTACTCACCATGATCGTTATTTCCAAAGTGCCGGCTCGCTAGCCATGCGCTTGCCTCGGTTGCTCAACTTCGCCGCGAGCTTTCGCAACTTCGCCTCGGAGCTTTCGCTCTTCGCCGCCGGATTGAAGCTGCGCTCTCGAAGGTAGTGTTGATCAACCGATCAGCAACGCACGGTTGCAGCGGCGGCCGGCGGTTAATTTCAAACTTGGCTTCTTGCCCTTAACTTATTACTAATACAATGCTTATATACAATGCTTATGGATTACGATATAATATATATATATATAATTATGAATTGTGGGGTGGCTACCCTAGTGGCCGCCTCACAGCAGATAGGCAGACTCGCGGACAGATACACACACGCAGACAGGAACACAGACAGACAGGCATAACGCCAGGCAAACAGACAGAAATGAAGATAGACAGGCAGACCTACAGACTCGCACACAGAGAGATAAACAGGCATACAGTCAGGTAGACAGACAGGCACACAGAAAGACACAGGCACGTAGACTGGTAAGCAAACCCCAGGCAAGCAGATTGTCAAATATACAAATATGCAGAGAGAGAGAAATGCAGGCAGACAGTCAGGATTACCTTCAAACTCGCAGACGGAGAGAGAGAGACAAAAAATCAGGCAGATAGGCAGACATACAGACTAACAGACAGACAGGCAGACAGACAGATAGAAATGCAGACAGACTGTGAGACAGACAAACAGTAAGGAAGACAGACAGGCAGACCTACAGAATCGCAGGCAGGCCGAGACACGGACAGAAAGAGAGAGAGAGAGAGAGAGTAAGACAGACAGGCAGACAGACAGAAAGTCAGATAGAAAGGCAATCAGATAGAGGGATAGACAGACCGGCAGATCGACAGACTCGCGGACAGATACACACACGCAGACAGGAATACAGACAGACAGGCATAACGCCAGGCAAACAGACAGAAAGGAAGATAGACAGGCAGACCTACAGACTCGCACACAGAGAGATAAACAGGCATACAGACAGGTAGACAGACAGGCAGACAGACAATCAGACAGACTCAAATAGGTAGCCACACAGGCAGGAAGGAAAGAGGGAGAGATGGCAGACACCCAGAAAGACATACAGGGAGACAGTCCGACAGTCAGGCACTCAGACAGACAGACAGGCAGAAAGTGAGACACGACTGCAGCAAGACAGGCAGGTCGTCAGATAGACAGACAGACAGTCACAGACTGAAAACCAGACATACCGGAAGACAGACAGGCAGACCAAGAGAGTCGACAAAGAGACAGACGAACAAACCGAAATGCAGAGACAGGTAGACAGACAGGCATACAGACAGGCATACAGCCAGGCAGATAGAAAGGCAGAGAGAGAAATACAGACAGGCAGGCAGATAGACAGATACATAGACAGGAGAACTTAGAGACTCGCATCAATCACACAGGCAGAGGCAGACAGAGAGCCAGACTGATGTACGGACAGAATCGTAAACACGCAGGCAGACCTAGAGACCCGCAAACAGAGAGAAAGAGACCGACAGGTAATCTGGCAGGCTTACAGGAAGTCCTACAAACTCACACACCAAGGCCGTGATTAGGATAGATGGACTGACAGACATACAGATCGAGAGAGCGACAGACAGATAGAAAGGCAGACAGGAAGACAGGGAAGCAGGCAGGCAGACAGGAAGACAGGTAAGTTGAACTCCAGATTCGCAGACAGAAAGACAAACAGGCACACAGAGAGATCAACAGGCAGGTAGAGAGCAAGTCTGTCAGACATACGGACAGACATTCATGCAGAGAGAGAATGACAGGCATACAGCACACAGACAGACGGACAGAACGATTGGCATACAGACAAGAAAACAGACAGACAGGTAGGCAGGCAGGAAGACAGAGAGAAAGACTGGTATACAGTTAAACCCGACAGATAGACAGACCGGCAGACTGACAGTCAGACAGACAGAGAGACAGACACACAGGAAGAGAGAGAGACACAGACAGTCATACATACAGGCAGATAGACAGGCATACCTACAGACTCACAGACAGCAACACAGGCAGACAGATTGAAAGAGAGACGGACGAGCAGACAGAAGGGGCCACAGAGAGCCAGGCAGACAGACATGCACACAGGCAAGGGGATAAGCAGGCAGCAAACCTACAAACTCACAGGCAGAGACAGACGGACAGACAGACAGGCAGGGAGATAGGCAGACAGATCGGCAGACAGATAGACAGATAGGAAGACAGACAGACGAACAGAAATGCAGACACACAGGAATAGAGAGAGACACAGACAGAATAGCAGACAGACACGCAGACAGATAGATAGCAATACCTAAAGTTTTGCAGACAAGGCAGACAGTCAGGCATAGAGACAGGCATACAGACAAAGGCAGGCTGACAGGGGCATAGCTTGCCGGACAGGCTATAAATTTTCCCCCACCGGGTCGGTGATTTCCCATTACCATCTCTCTATCCTATCTACATAACAATCTATATATCTTGTTTAATTTCTCTACTTTTTCACTAACTTCTCTCTTTATTTTTCCCAATTTATTGTATTTTCTTAATTAACATAGTAAATTATGATTATTTTTAATTTTAACTTAAGAACACTATTTTCTCTACTAACACCCTTCTTCTTAGCTGTAGGCTCTAATAGCGTCACTGACAAAATTAGCTGTGCATAGGGGCACAGCTGGCCGGACTGGCAAATAAAACACATCCATCGGTTGGTGATGCTGTTAGAGAATTGTGTACTCTAACTAGGCTTTTAGCATTAAATTTTATTATGTATTGTATTAAATAATTAGGAAGGCACTCGTTTTGTCGAAAATTAATAAATAAATAAATAATGGGCAGAAACAGGCAGACGGACAGGACGGCAGACAGAAAGCCAAACGATAGACTCGTTGACACACAGGCAGAGAGTGAGAGAGAGAAAGAGAGAGAGAGACAGAGCGACAGGCAGCAAACAGGCCGGCAGATAGGCAGGCAAACCTACAGACTCACAGACAGACCCAAATGCAGAGCCTACGACAGATGCACTGACAGACAGACAGAAAGACAGACATAAATGCAGAAAGACACACAGATGGGCATACGGACAGACATTCAGACAGACAGACATACAGGCGTTGAGAGCGACTGACAGATAAAAAAAACAGACAGAAAGGCAGGCAGTAAGACAGGGAGCCAGACAGACAGACAGATAAGTAGAACTTCAGATTAGTTCACAGAAAGACAAACAGGCAGACAGAGAGACAAACACCCAGACAGATACACAGCAACCCCTAAAGATTTGCAGACAAGGCAGACAGAAAGACAAACAAGCAGGCATACGGACAGGCATACAGACTTACAGACCCGCAGATAGATTGACAGACAGGAATTCAGACAAACTGACAGATAGGAAGAGAGGCAGACCAACATTAAGAGAGAGAGACAGACACGCAGACAGATAGACAGTACACCTAAAGATTTGCAGTCAAGGCAGAAGAAAGACAAAGAGGCAGGCATACAGACAGAGACAGACACACAGGCAGACAGGCAGATAGATAGAGAGGAAAACCTACAGACTCGCAGACAAACACATAGGCACAGACAGACGCGCAGTCAGACATGCAGACAAACAAATAGGCAGATAGATACGCTTATATGAAGACTGACAGAAGGACAGAACGGCAGACAGAAAGCCAGGCTGATAGATAGACAGACTCGTTGACACACAGGCAGAGAGAGAGAAAGAGAGAGAGAGGCAGAGCGACAAAGCGACAGGTAGGAAACAGGCAGACAGATAGAGTTTACGACAGATGGTCTGACAGACACACCGATAGACATACATGCAGAAAGACGGACAGATTGGCGCAGACAGACAGACAGGAAGACAGATAAGTAGAACTTGAGATTCGTACACAGAAAGACAAACAGACAGACAGAGAGACAAACACGCAGACAGGCATACGGACAGACATTCAGACAGACAGACATACAGGCAGAGAGAGCGACTGACAGATAGAAAGACAGACAGGCAGGCAGTAAGACAGGGAGGCAGACAGACAGACAAGAACACTGATAAGTAGAACTCCAGAACCGTACACAGAAAGACAAACAGGCAGACAGAGAGACAGACACGCAGACAGATAGACAGCAACCCCTAAGGTATATGAAGACAGGCAGACGGACAGAACGGCAGACAGAAAGCCAGACTGATGGACAGACGGACTCGCTGACACACAGTCAGAGAAAGAGAGAGAGAGAGAGAGAGAGAGAGAGAGAGAGAGAGAGAGAGAGAGAGAGAGAGAGAGAGAGAGAGAGAGAGAGAGAGAGAGAGAGAGACAGAGCGACAGACATACATGCAGAAAGACAGACAGATAGGACTACGGACAGACATTCCGACAGACAGACATACAGGAAGACGGAGAGCGGCAGACAGATAGAAAGACAGACAGATAGGCAGGCAGGAAGACTGGGGGGCAGACAGACAGACAGGAAGACAGATAAGTTGAACTCCAGAACCGTACATAGAAAGACAAATAGGCAGAAAGAGAGAGACAGATACGCAGACAGATAGACAGCAACCCCTTACGTATATGAAGACAGGCTGACTGACAGAACGGCAGACACAAAGCCAGACTGAAAGACAGACAGACTCGTTGACACACAGGCAGAGAGAGAGAGAGAGACAGAGTGACTGACAGGAAAAGAAAGATACAAATGCAGAGATTACGACAGATGGACTAACAGACAGAGGGATAGATAGATGCAGAAAGACAGACAGATAGGCATACGGACAAACATGCAGACAGCCAGACATACAGGAAGACGGAGAGCGACAGGCAGATAGAAAGACAGACAGATAGGCAGGCAGGAAGACAGGGAGGCAGACAGACAGACAGAAAGACAGATAAGTTGAACTCCAGAACCGTTCACAGAAAGACAAACAGGCAGACAGAGAGACAGACACGCAGACAAATAGACAGCAACCCTTAAAGTTTTGCAGACAAGGCAGTAAGAAAGACAAACAGGCAGGCATACGGACAGGCATACAGACTTACAGACCCGTAGAAAGATTGACAGACAGGAATTCAGACAAACTGACAGACAGGAAGAGAGGCAGACCAACATTAAGAGAGAGAGACAGACACGCAGACAGATAGACAGCACACCTAAAGATTTGCAGTCAAGGCAGAAGAAACACAAAGAGGCAGGCATACAGACAGAGACAGACACACAGCCAGACAGGCAGATAGATAGAGAGGAAAACCTACAGACTCGCAGACAAACACATAGGCACAGACAGACGCGCAGTCAGACATGCAGACAAACAAATAGGCAGATAGATACGCTTATATGAAGTCTGACAGATGGACAGAACGGCAGACAGAAAGCCAGGCTGATAGATAGACAGACTCGTTGACACACCGGCAGTATGTACGAACTTCCTTCCCTATCCTGTAAAAGGAGTATGAGGTATGATTTTTAGTTTTATTTACTTATTATTGGTCGATACAACGAGTGTCTTCCTAATTATTTAATACAATTTAGAGTACACAATTCTCTAATAGCATCAGCAACCGATGGAGGTGTTTTATTTGCCAATCCGACCAGCTGTGCCCATTTGTTCGAAGAACATCCTCCCCCGCCTAAACCCTTCACCCTAGCAAATTAATAAATGTCTTGTAGCTTGCTGACCCTGGTGAGACTGAGTTCTGTCCCCCTTTACAAATGTCTCCGTTTTAGATAACAATTAGTTTACTTTAAAAAAATTTAAAATTTCCTACCTACTTTTTCGCATAGCTTTACAGGCTATGCTGCTAATCGGCCAGAAATGGTTCTGTTCAATATGCTGGTCCCTCGCAGTCCTCCGGGCATCTTTTCCATTGTGTTGGTAGTTTCTTTAGGGGTGGAGGTTGAATTATTATCTTGTTGTTTATAGTTTGGATTTTGAAAACCTTTTTCATTTGATAAGGTGCGGCCTGTACACTTGAACCAACTGCCTTGCTATGACCAATGTTCACACAAGAAGTGTATCCGGCAGTCGCCATCCAACCGCCATGTAACTCCGGAACCAGTACAGGGAACATGAAATTCACCTCACTTACACTTATACATTGTAATGTACTCTGAAAATATAGAACAGATGAAAAATAACCTTCAAGCGGACAAAACGTGTTTTTTTCAAACCCAATTAAGAAAATTTGTGCAGAGCAGAAACGCTCCCACAACGATACAGAAATTCGTAAACTTAACCTGGAAGCCCTACTACAACATTTGGTCCTTCGAGCCGGATACACTTCTTCAACATTTGGCATATCCAGTTCGCCCCAGCAAGCATTGGTGGATCTGCAATAAAAGGTTCCAGGAACAACTACAAATTCCAACAAGATAAGTAGCAGTGCACCTACCTCAACTCGTCCATTGCCAAATTTCCGGCAACTCCAGTCCGATTAATTCATATTTGTGTGTCTGAACATATTTTTTTCGCTTCACATTGTCCGTGGTCCGTTGCGAGTGGCAATTGTATTTATAAAATTCAAAAAAAAAAAAAAACCGCAAATAAAATATTGTTCTTGGCCATAAGGGCATCTACAAAGTGACAAATATTAAAACAAATAAAACAGAAAGTGACTCCGATAAGGTCGCCATATTGGTGTCTGTACATATGTACATATGAATATACATATATGTACAAGTGCATACCCAAAATTTAACCGATCGCCCTGTTGATGTACGCAAGTACATCAAGACATATCTGCACACATAAGCTTTCGCTCCGTTGAACAACAAGTGTATGCGCTTCTCCATTTTAACCTTCACCAAATAATCACATACCTAAATATAAAAAATAAGACACACAATACTGATTGGTATTTAGTTAATTAAAACCACACTGTGCAAATTCACCTGCATGTATACACACACACGCACATCATATTATATGTGTATTGTTTGCTATTTTTCCTCCACAGCAGCTTCAAGATCAATTTATATATTTATTTGTACCAATTAATTGGCAAGTGCAAAAGGTAAACAAACATCAGGGTTGTAAGGTATCAAGATCGGTTTTCGATAAACTGATTCTGAGAAGCTTTATATTTTTGTATGTTTCTACTTTGCCATTGAGCTGCGTTTACTTAATAAAATACAAACATATGCATTACTTTTTCTTATTCTTATAAAAATTTATAAAATAATTAATTTAATTAATTAATTTCCAAGTTGCGTAATAAATCGAATATCCGTGCGATTTTTCTTAAAATAACAAATTATACAAATACTTCTATGACAGAAAACCTTCCATTGAGCTGCGTTTAGAATAAACGTACCTTTTCTTGAGCTCAATAATTAATAAGAAATAAGCATCAATTTAGTAAATTATTAGTAAAATACTTAATCTAAGAAAATTTTCCGATTTCGTTGGACTCAATAGTGAACACCATCATTCCATTGAACCGGTCATTCCATTTTATTCTGATATCTCGATTCCATCGTTCCTGTGCCATTTCTTATTCCGTTTTCGCTCGGCTGATTCAAATTATTTGTATTTGATCACATTTCACCTGGTTATTACAATTTTTGGCTCTGTGAAGAACCTAGTATGCCAATCGGTGGTGATCAAAACAGCCACAAACGACTCACAGCACCGTCCGTTAAGGAGTCAAAGCGACCTTTAACCTCACTTAGAGCAGTTTTCCGTCCGCAAGACTGTGAGTCCGATTCCAACTAGAGATATTACCCCAAAAATTACCCGTGCGACTACGCAAAAAATGCAGAAGTCAAGCGAAATGGCACTGAACGACTTTGTTTCTATAACTGACCGACTAGGCCAGTTTGAAGTGAAGATCAATGACGCAGCGGACAGTGACGTGTCACTGTTCACTCTCCAAGTCCGACGAGATCAGATTAAGACTTTATGGGAAAAGGTAGAACGCGAGTACGAGTTATGTTCCAAAGCTCTCAACCAAGGCGCTTGCAGCAGCAGTGACCTGGTGGCTATGCAAGCTAAATATGATTACTCGTACTCCGTTTACGAGCGATGTGCGGCTCAACTAAGTGAAAAAATAGAAAGAGCCACGGCTTTAAATAGACAAGCTGAGCAACCCCCCTCCAACTTCTCCATGTCCAGGGGTTGCAGTCTCCCGCCATGCGACACTGAAGTTTTCAGTGGGGATTACCTACGCTGGCCTACTTTCCGAGACTTGTTTACAGCGGTTTATATTAACAATCCAAGATTGACGCCGGTGGAAAAATTGTTCCATCTAAATTCCAAAACCAGCGGCGAAGCTAGGGCAATTGTCTCCAAGTCCCCGCTCACGAATGACGGCTTTCAGTCAGCGTGGGCGAGCCTGACGGAGAGATTTGAGAATAAGCGACTATTAGTCAATAGTCAATTGAAAATTCTTTTCAATCTCCCCTCAGCAACGCAAGAGTCTGGAGCCGCCCTTAAAGAGCTTCAGGGCACAATTCAGTGATGTTTAACGGCTCTCGACTTGTCCAGGGTGAGCACCGAAAATTGGGATTGTCTGCTTATTTTCTTGTGCTCCTCTAAATTGCCTAAGCTCACGCTGTCGTTATGGGAACAATCGCTCCACGATAAGGCAGAGATACCTCAATGGTCCGAGATGAATTTATTTCTGATCGACCGATATCGCACCTTGGAGGCGATAGAGGATGTACGACCTACCGCACATACGCCACCCCAGTCCAAACCCACAAGAAAAGAGTCCAACCACCTGAGAACCTTCGAAGCAACAGTGACTACAAAGTCACAACACTGCAAATTGTGTCAGAAGGAAAACCATCCCGTGCGTCTATGCCCACGTTTTCTACAAATGTCCGTACCCGAGAGAGTTTCCGTCATTAAGCAACAAAAGTTGTGCTTAAACTGCTTCGCCAGACAGCACCAGTTGAAAGACTGCACCAGCGCACATAGTTGTTTCACGTGCAAGGGACGTCACAACACGCTGCTCCACCGTGACAGACCCCAGGTGCCCTCAGCTTCCACAACACCAATAGTTTTGAACCCTCCTTCGTCTATACAGTCCACTTCGACTTCAACCCAAGCTACCGTTCAAAACTACTTTTCCGCAAACTCACATAGTGTTCTCCTCGGCACGGCTGTCATCCAAGTGTGTCATCTGGGCACAAAGTATACAGCTCGGGCATTAATCGACTCTGGGTCTGTTAGGGTTAAACTTCCTTATCAACCCGTCGACGCACAGGTCTCCGGTTTGAATCAAGCTATTTCGGCTCAACCTCAAAAACTTTGCCATTTTAATATTGGCTCTCCGATAAAGCCCAGGGTTCATATTGAAACCTCGGCTTATGTTCTTCCAAAGCCAGCAGGCAATTTTCCCTCCTACACCATCCCCCAAACCGCTTTGGAAGAACTTCCAAAATTACACTTGGCCGATCCTTCTTTCTATAGAAGCTCACAGATAGACGTGCTTCTCGGCGCCGATATCCTCCCATCCATATTGTTAGGTGGCTCCTATCCCAACATACGTGGCACTCTCCTTGGTCAAGAAACGATTTTCGGCTGGATCCTTACAGGCCCCGTTTCTAAGACCAGTGCCAAATCTGTCGCATCCTTTTCGACTCAAGTCTCGCTGAATCCAAATGCGAGCTTGGATAAACTGCTCACAAAATTTTGGGAGGTGGAGGATATTCCAGTAAAGCTGGAAAAGGAATCCGACCTGTTTTGTGTGCGCAATTTCCAAAAAACCACTAAAAGGGATAAAAACGGCAGATACTTGGTCACACTACCATTCAAGAATTCCGATCACATCCAGTTAGGCCATTCAAGGTCCATCGCACTAGCTCAATTTCTACGAAATGAGAATCGTCTGGCAAAAAATGCCCCCCCTTAAGGAGCAGTACGATGCGGTGATCCAGGAATATCTGGACTTAGGTCACATGCGACAAGTCCCTCCAAGCAATGGTTCGGATAACTTTTATCTACCACACCATGCTGTTCACAAGCCTGACAGCACCACGACCAAGCTCCGCGTAGTATTTAACGCCTCCCACCCGTCATCGAATGGTAAAAGTCTGAACGATGTGCTACATGCAGGGCCCGTTCTACAATCCGACTTAACCATTCAAATTCTAAGATGGCGCTTCTTCCGATATGTCTTCAACGCCGATATCACGAAAATGTATCGGCAGATACTTGTGCATCCCAAACACACGCCCTATCAGAGAATTCTGTTTCGAACAAAGGACAACGAGCTTCGTGATTTCGAACTCAGCACAGTCACGTTTGGAGTTAACTGTGCCCCCTTTTTGGCAATCCGGGTACTACATCAGTTATCTGATGACGTTCGTTCGCTCTATCCCTTAGCAAGTCACATTCCCTTAGCAAGCCCATTCAAAATCAACGGCAGATCAAGCAATTGCAGAACTCCGCAAAGCCCTTGAATCTGCCGGGTTCCCCTTGCGAAAATGGACATCCAATGAAAAGGACTTGCTAAGAGCGATTCCCAAGGACCACTTGCTTCGCGCCGACTTCTTAGAGATCGAAGAAGCCAGTTCGGCAAAGACTCTCGGGATCAGATGGAAAGCTGACACCGATGAGTTATTTTTCGCTCCATCCGAGCTAACAACCAAACAGTCCGTCTCCAAACGTGAAGTCCTTTCACAGATTGCCAAACTGTTCGATCCAGCAGGTTGGCTGGGTCCAGTCATTATTCAGGCAAAAATATTCATGCAGGAGATCTGGCTCCAAGAGCTGGGCTGGGACGATCCGCTACCTGAGAGTCTTCTCAGTAAGTGGAATTTATTTCTGCAAGAGTATCCGGGCCTCAGTGCGATTCGCATCCCTAGATGGGTCGAATTCCGCCCACAGGGGACTATTCAATACCACGGGTTTTGTGACGCTTCGCAGCGTGCATATGGGGCCGCCATTTACGTGCGCATTGAGATACAAGATCGCATCTCAGTACATCTCCTAACAGCGAAAACGAGGGTCGCTCCGGTCAAGACGGTATCCTTGCCACGACTAGAGCTGTGCGGAGCAGCACTTCTGTCCGAGTTATCCGCTGCACTCAGTCCCCAGCTACCTTCCGCTGGCGGCGACTGGTTCTATTGGACAGATTCCACAATTGTGCTAGCTTGGCTTCATAAGCCACCATGCGCCTGGACTACATTTGTAGCAAACAGAGTCGCAAAAATTACTCAGGCCACCGACTCCAATAAATGGTCCCATGTACGATCCGAGTACAATCCAGCGGACCTAGCGAGCAGAGGTGCCCCACCACAAGTGTTAGTCGACAATGAGCTGTGGTGGCACGGGCCAGAATGGTTACGCCTACCTCAGAACCAATGGCCCATTCCTTCATATCCCCTACCAGATACGACAATAGAGCAACGTACGATTAAAGTAAACCTCGCAAACACGGCTCCCTCATTTTCTTTCCTCGAGCGCTTCTCCAAGTTCGATCGAGCCCTGCGAGTGTTAGCATACATCTATCGCTTCTTCAAGCGTTGCAAACGATTGTCGCTCCCGTCAACTATTGCAATTGACAGCAACGAGATTTCTTATGCACAAGAAAGACTCATTCTCCTGACCCAGAGACAAGCATACTCGTCAGAGTACACTTGCTTGAGCACGAAGAAACAGCTCACTTCCAGCAAGCTCCTTAATTTGAACCCCTTTCTAGATGGTAAGGGAATTATTCGAGCATGTGGTCGTGTAAGAGCGGCCGAGGCACTCGGCTACGATGAGCGGCATCCAATCATACTGCCATACACATGTGCATATTCGCGTCTTTTGACCGTTTTCACCCATCTTATATCCTTGCATGGAGGCAACCAGCTCGTGATGCGTTTAATACGATCACAGTACTGGATTCCAAAGCTGAAGGTGTTGGTCAAATCCACAATCCATGCCTGCAAAATCTGCGTCATTCGAAAAAGAAATTGCAAACGCAGCTCATGGGCGACTTGCCTGTGGAGAGAGTCACATTCTCTCGACCGTTCACTCACACAGGAGTCGATTTTGCAGGCCCCTTCGATGTGAAAAATTACACAGGGCGAGCCTGTCTTATTACAAAAGGCTACGTGTGCGTCTTTGTGTGCTTCAGCACCAAAGCCATCCACCTAGAAGCTACATCTGACCTGACCACAGAAAAATTCCTAGCGGCATTTGCAAGATTTGTGGCACGACGAGGGTGCCCAAGTCAAATGCATTCCGACAACGGCAAAACCTTCGTCGGAGCGGCCAAAGTCCTCTCGCGCGATTTTGTAGAAGCGCTTAAGACTCAACTCCAAGCCACTTACAGTCTCCAGAAACTGTCCTGGCACTTCAACCCTCCTGGTGCACCGCATATGGGTAGCCTGTGGGAGGCAGGTGTAAAGAGTTTCAAAAATCTATTTTATAAGTCTACATCGACCTCCAAATACACGTTCGAAGAGCTTTCCACGCTCCTATCCAAAGTTGAAGCATGCCTGAATTCAAGACCGATATCTCCAATGTCGGAAGATCCTACTGATCTCCTGGCTCTGACTCTCGGTCATTTTCTAGTCGGGGGTCCTCTACTTTCCGCCACAGAGCCAGAGATCAAGGAAAACGCCGCGTCCATCCTCAACCGCTGGCAGCGCTTGAAGGCTTTGCAACAACAGTTCTGTCTCCGTTGGAAACATGAGTATCTTTTAGAGTTACACAAAAGAAACAATTGGCAAACTCCAACACGAGACTTACAACGGGACGATCTAGTCATTATTAAAGAAGATAATCTTCCAGTTAATGACTGGCGTCTTGGTCGAATCCAAACGACCTATCCTGGCGACGACCAAAGAGTCCGAGCGGTCGACGTGTTAACAGCCCGAGGTGTCTCCAAGAGACCTATCTCTAAGCTGATCCTGATCCCGATAGAATCTAGTCTCCATTCTCCATCCAGTAGAATCTCCAGTAAAGACTAGAATCCTAGATCCATTGGTCTGATGACCATCCGTATAAAGCCGCATCAGTAATGTCTATTATGTTTTTTTTCAACCTTCTTCACGTAACAGCACGATGTCTTCACGCCAACAACAAGGCCGATCCAAGAGCCGACCGGCAACGGAATCGTTCCGATGCCGAGTATGCCGAGGAGTCCACGCGCTGCGAAAGTGCCAGCGGTTCATGCGGCTGTCTCCAGAGAAGAGACTCCGAGCAGTTCTGGTCAACAAATATTACCCAAACTGCCTGGCTCACCAACATTCAGGGGAGTCCTGTCGCCGCAAGGACAAGTGCCGCAAGTGCCAGGGCGACCATCACACCTTGCTTCATTTCCAGGAAGCGCGTCGCATGCCATCGCGATCTCCAGAGCGATCCCAAACAATGCGCAGCACCAAGGCCCAAGCGCGACGCTTCGCGCCGCCTTCATCCGCTGGTTCCATCTCCTTGTCGACTTTAATGGAACACAAAAGGACAACCGTGCTCCCGAGAGCAGTCATCCGACTTGGAAACGGCAAGGCGACCCGCAACACTCGGGCACTTTTAGACCCGTGCTGTCCGGTAAGTCTTATCGACGCATCCTTGGCAAAGGCCTCCGGGCTATCCGTCACCCGCGTCGGTAAAGACAACGCTTGCTCGGCCATTATAAGTTCCAGGACATCTAGCTTCCAGCGAGAGGTCATCCTGCAGGTGATGCCAAATCTCCGGTATCGAACTCCAACGAAGCTCGTCAGCGAGAAACTGAACGAGCCTTTCAACAACGTTCGATTGGCAGACGATCGCTGGTTCCAGCCGGAAATCTCCAATCTGGTTTTGGGCTCGGATATCTACCCAGACTTAATTCTCCAAGGCGTCCTGCCGAGCCATGGCGGCGCACCACTGGCCCAAAACACGGTCTTCGGGTGGATACTGTCCGGCTCCTGCGCTCACCAGTAGGAACAGAGCCACTTCCCTCTCCCTTTTTCTTTTTGCAATACTGCAATACACAAGAAGTGTATCCGGCAGTCGCCATCCAACCGCCATGTAACTCCGGAACCAGTACAGGGAACATGAAATTCACCTCACTTACACTAATACATTGTAATGTACTCTGAAAATATAGACCAGATGAAAAATAACCTTCAAGCGGACAAAACGTGTTTTTTTCAAACCCAATTAAGAAAATTTGTGCAGAGCAGAAACGCTCCCACAACGATACAGAAATTCGTAAACTTAACCTGGAAGCCCTGCGGACGCCCTACTACAACAACCAACACTGCCGGCCGATTCTTGGCATATGTATTAAAATAACGAACAAAAAAAAAAAACAAAGTAAGAGCTTCTAGTCGGGAGCTCCCAACCTGAATCATCTTATTCCAACACCAACTGGAGCTCGTTCGAATTAATAGAGATAAACTAAAAAAAAAAGTTCCATTGGCAGGGTTTGAACTTGCAACTGACCGCATATTTACTTTCCTCGGTAGGGCTCGAACTCGCGACAGACCGCACCACTTGCCACTGCGTCTACTCAACATCCACACTAATAATTGCGTATTATTGAGAAAAACACCAATTAAAATAGCAACACAGAAAACAATCGCAGTGAAGACAGAATTCGAAGCAGACGCGCATGAATGTGTGTGTGTACAATGTACACTGTATATTGTACATGTACATAGAAATTCTTGAAAATTGCGTCGCAACACGTGCGTAGTAGTGTAAAAAATACCGAAAAACAAAACAAAAACCGATCTTAATGAAATGTTCCACAGTATATCTTATAGTAGCATAGAATATTTGTGTATTCTCAAAAAGTCAATTGCATTTAAATTGTGGCTTAAATTGGCTGGCAATACAAGTTGGGTTATTAACTTGATTTATAGCTCTGCGGTGGTAACGGGGAGGTGGCGATAGGTATAAAATGAAAGATACTTGATATATATATATAATATTCTAGAAGCAACATATCAAGTTTGGAGACTCTAGCTCTTATTATTTACCCAATTAGCTAAAAAAAAAATAGGATGTCGATATCGATTTTTATCGAATGCTTGGAAACAGAGTAAGTTATCGATTATCGGAAACAAACTCGATCTGCGTAGGCACTAGGAGGACCTACAACTAAAACTTCTGTAGCTCTTATAGGTTCTGAGATCCTTGCGTTCATACATACGGACAGATGGACAGACGGAGAGACCGACGGACAGACAGACGGACATGGCTAGATCGACTCGGCTATTGATGCTGACCAAGAATATATAGACTTTATGGGGTCGTAGACGCTTCCTTCAGCCTGTTACATACATTTACATTTTGCACAAAAACATTATACCACTTTTACCCGTTTTTAATGGGTTCAGGGTATAAAAAATAGTTTGGATTTGAGGTGAGTGAGATGCGGGGGTGGGAACCGAAGCTTTAAGTTTTGATGTTAGAAAATCAAGCTCGGCTTGCATATTCTGGGTTGTTGCCCACGCTGGTGGCGGTGTATTTGAGGATAACAGCCACTTTAAGTGTGCTATTTTCTTAGTTATTTTTGTTTTTACATCTCCGCGTTTTCCCATCACACTCGCTCTCTACCCTCTTAGTGTTTTTAGTTTGTCTCATATTCGCTTTTAATTCACTCAATCTTATTCCAATTTCAGCTCCAGATAGATTTTGTATAATGATGCCGTTGTTATTCGGAACATGTCACGGTCGCCATGTATTATGTTGAGGTCGCCATGTATTATATTAAGGTCTCAATATATAATGTTGTGAATTTCATTGATGCTCAGCTCACAAGTAGGTTTCAAAAAGGAGAACACGTCTTGTTCATTAGTAAGTGTTTTATTGAATGAATCTTCACATGGTTCTTAAATTTTAAATAAGAGAGATATGCACATAATACCATGAGTGGTCAATGCATGTAAGTACTGACGCGGCTTTGATTGTGCTCGCTACATTTAAATGGTATCATATTCCATTGCACTTGAAATGGGCTGGATACCTGCGTTATGTTTACGTAACGAAAAAGTGTCTTTGTTTGTATTATGTGTAGCGGCAAAGTGTTTCTGTTCAATATATTTGGTAGGCATTGGATAGAGTGTACTCTCGATGTATGCGCATTATATAGAATATAATTAGAAAAAAACTGTATAGAGTCAGGCAGATAGACTACAGGACTACAGGAAGAAAGGCAGGTCGTCAGACAGACAGTCACAGACTGAAAACCAGACTTACCGGAAGACAGACAGGAAGACCTAGAGACTCGACAAAAAGACAGACGAGCAAACTGAAATGCAGAGACAGATGGACTGTCAGACATACATACAGACAGACAGACAGATATTCATACGGACAGGCATTCAGACAGACATACATACAGGTCGAGAAGGTGACAGACAGATAGAAAGGCATACAGGAAGACAGGGAAGCAGACAGGAAGACAGGGGAGCAGACAGGAAGACAGGGAAGCAGACAGACAGTCGCAAATTTCGTATTTTTTTTTTGGGATAATTGCATGAGATTTGTATTGATGTTGTGCAAAATGTGAAAGTATCATTACTATAAACAGCTGATATAGCAACAAAGACAAGCGGTAACTTTAAATTTTAATAATCGCACAGTTTTTAACATTTAAAGATGGCAAACAGTCCATTAAATGGAGCCCTTACTTCGTGATCGCATTATTTGAGTTTTGTACGGAAAACTTTTGCGGCTCTTATGTAAATGAAAGCAACTCGATCAGCTGTTTATTTAAAAAATCATTGCTTTTCCCACTCACATGTTACGCCCACAGCCGAAAGAAGACCAATATGTGAAACTTGTAAATGTGACATTTCTTAATTCAGTGGAGAAAGGCTAAAACAGACAGACAGACAGACATGAATGTTTCGACCTATGCATACCTCGCACTACCACTATCCTACCTACCATACCGGTAGGTATGCCGCAGCCTCGTGTTACCTATTCTAGCAGGCCGGAGCCTCGTACCACCCACGCTGTCGGGCCTTGGCCACGTACCAACTACACTATCGGGCCTTGGCCACGCACCAACTACTCTATCGGGCCTTGGCCACGCACCAACTACACTGTCCTCCCTAGGTTAGGGTGAACATCGGCTATTTCCGATGTTTAGCACAAATATACCCGCCCGAGATTACGAAGGTCTGCATTTCAGTTAATTATTGCGACTGCATTCACTTTATTCACACATTTTGTTATATTCTATCCTAACGAACTTCCTAGCCTTAGGCCCTGCCGCACTGTCTTGGAGCCCTAGCGCTCCGCTATGCACTTCACGTTTTTTTTGCTCACACTCCTTTACGGCACGTCTACTCACCATGATCGTTATTTCCAAAGTGCCGGCTCGCTAGCCATGCGCTTGCCTCGGTTGCTCAACTTCGCCGCGAGCTTTCGCAACTTCGCCTCGGAGCTTTCGCTCTTCGCCGCCGGATTGAAGCTGCGCTCTCGAAGGTAGTGTTGAGCAACCGATCAGCAACGCACGGCTGCAGCGGCGGCCGGCGGTTAATTTCAAACTTGGCTTCTTGCCCTTAACTTATTACTAATACAATGCTTATATACAATGCTTATGGATTACGATATAATATATATATATATATAATTATGAATTGTGGGGTGGCTACCCTAGTGGCCGCCTCACAGCAGATAGGCAGACTCGCGGACAGATACACACACGCAGACAGGAACACAGACAGACAGGCATAACGCCAGGCAAACAGACAGAAATGAAGATAGACAGGCAGACCTACAGACTCGCACACAGAGAGATAAACAGGCATACAGTCAGGTAGACAGACAGGCACACAGAAAGACACAGGCACGTAGACTGGTAAGCAAACCCCAGGCAAACAGATTGTCAAATATACAAATATGCAGAGAGAGAGAAATGCAGGCAGACAGTCAGGATTACCTTCAAACTCGCAGACGGAGAGAGAGAGACAAAAAATCAGGCAGATAGGCAGACATACAGACTAACAGACAGACAGGCAGACAGACAGATAGAAATGCAGACAGACTGTGAGACAGACAAACAGTAAGGAAGACAGACAGGCAGACCTACAGAATCGCAGGCAGGCCGAGACACGGACAGAAAGAGAGAGAGAGAGAGAGAGTAAGACAGACAGGCAGACAGACAGAAAGTCAGATAGAAAGGCAATCAGATAGAGGGATAGACAGACCGGCAGATCGACAGACTCGCGGACAGATACACACACGCAGACAGGAATACAGACAGACAGGCATAACGCCAGGCAAACAGACAGAAAGGAAGATAGACAGGCAGACCTACAGACTCGCACACAGAGAGATAAACAGGCATACAGACAGGTAGACAGACAGGCAGACAGACAGGCAGACAGACAATCAGACAGACTCAAATAGGTAGCCACACAGGCAGGAAGGAAAGAGGGAGAGATGGCAGACACCCAGAAAGACATACAGGGAGACAGTCCGACAGTCAGGCACTCAGACAGACAGACAGGCAGAAAGTGAGACACGACTGCAGCAAGACAGGCAGGTCGTCAGATAGACAGACAGACAGTCACAGACTGAAAACCAGACATACCGGAAGACCAAGAGAGTCGACAAAGAGACAGACGAACAAACCGAAAGGCAGAGACAGGTAGACAGACAGGCATACAGACAGGCATACAGCCAGGCAGATAGAAAGGCAGAGAGAGAAATACAGACAGGCAGGCAGATAGACAGATACATAGACAGGAGAACTTAGAGACTCGCATCAATCACACAGGCAGAGGCAGACAGGCAGACAGGCAGACAGAGAGCCAGACTGATGGACGGACAGAATCGTAAACACGCAGGCAGACCTAGAGACCCGCAAGCAGACATGGCTAGATCGACTCGGCTATTGATGCTGACCAAGAATATATAGACTTTATGGGGTCGTAGACGCTTCCTTCAGCCTGTTACATACATTTACATTTTGCACAAAAACATTATACCACTTTTACCCGTTTTTAATGGGTTCAGGGTATAAAAAATAGTTTGGATTTGAGGTGAGTGAGATGCGGGGGTGGGAACCGAAGCTTTAAGTTTTGATGTTAGAAAATCAAGCTCGGCTTGCATATTCTGGGTTGTTGCCCACGCTGGTGGCGGTGTATTTGAGGATAACAGCCACTTTAAGTGTGCTATTTTCTTAGTTATTTCGTTTTTACATCTCCGCGTTTTCCCATCACACTCGCTCTCTACCCTCTTAGTGTTTTTAGTTTGTCTCATATTCGCTTTTAATTCACTCAATCTTATTCCAATTTCAGCTCCAGATAGATTTTGTATAATGATGCCGTTGTTATTCGGAACATGTCACGGTCGCCATGTATTATGTTGAGGTCGCCATGTATTATATTAAGGTCTCAATATATAATGTTGTGACTTTCATTGATGCTCAGCTCACAAGTAGGTTTCAAAAAGGAGAACACGTCTTGTTCATTAGTAAGTGTTTTATTGAATGAATCTTCACATGGGATTTAAATTTTAAATAAGAGAGATATGCACATAATACCATGAGTGGTCAATGCATGTAAGTACTGACGCGGCTTTGATTGTGCTCGCTACATTTAAATGGTATCATATTACATTGCACTTGAAATGGGCTGGGCACTTGCGTTATGTTTACGTAACGAAAAAGTGTCTTTGTTTGTATTATGTGTAGCGGCAAAGTGTTTCTGTTCAATATATTTGGTAGGCATTGGATAGAGTGTACTCTCGATGTATGCGCATTCTATAGAATATAATTAGAAAAAAACTGTATAGAGTCAGGCAGATAGACAGGCACACAGAGAGGCTGATAGGAAGACAGGCTGTCCCATAGAAAGACAGACAAAAAGAAAGAGACAGAGAGAGGGTCCGATAGGCATACAAACAGGCAAATAGACAGACAAGCAGACACGGGCAGACAGTCAGGTAGACAGACAGCCAGACCGACAGACAGACAGACAGAAAGTCAGACAGGACTACAGGAAGAAAGGCAGGTCGTCAGACAGACAGTCACAGACTGAAAACCAGACTTACCGGAAGACAGACAGGAAGACCTAGAGACTCGACAAAAAGACAGACGAGCAAACTGAAATGCAGAGACAGATGGACTGTCAGACATACATGCAGACAGACAGACAGATATTCATACGGACAGGCATTCAGACAGACATACATACAGGTCGAGAAGGTGACAGACAGATAGAAAGGCATACAGGAAGACAGGGAAGCAGACAGGAAGACAGGGGAGCAGACAGGAAGACAGGGAAGCAGACAGACAGTCGCAAATTTCGTATTTTTTTTTTGGGATAATTGCATGAGATTTGTATTGATGTTGTGCAAAATGTGAAAGTATCATTACTATAAACAGCTGATATAGCAACAAAGACAAGCGGTAACTTTAAATTTTAATAATCGCACAGTTTTTAACATTTAAAGATGGCAAACAGTCCATTAAATGGAGCCCTTACTTCGTGATCGCATTATTTGAGTTTTGTACGGACAACTTTTGCGGCTCTTATGTAAATGAAAGCAGCTCGATCAGCTGTTTATTTAAAAATCATTGCTTTTCCCACTCACATGTTACGCCCACAGCCGAAAGAAGACCAATATGTGAAACTTGTAAATGTGACATTTCTTAATTCAGTGGAGAAAGGCTAAAACAGACAGACAGACATGAATGTTTCGACCTATGCATACCTCGCACTACCACTATCCTACCTACCATACCGGTAGGTATGCCGCAGCCTCGTGTTACCTATTCTAGCAGGCCGGAGCCTCGTACCACCCACGCTGTCGGGCCTTGGCCACGTACCAACTACACTATCGGGCCTTGGCCACGCACCAACTACTCTATCGGGCCTCGGCCACGCACCAACTACACTACCGGGCCTTGACCACGCACCAACTACACTGTCCTCCCTAGGTTAGGGTGAACATCGGCTATTTCCGATGTTTAGCACAAATATACCCGCCCGAGATTACGAAGGTCTGCATTTCAGTTAATTATTGCGACTGCATTCACTTTATTCACACATTTTGTTATATTTTACCCTAACGAACTTCCTAGCCTTAGGCCCTGCCGCACTGTCTTGGAGCCCTAGCGCTCCGCTCTGCTCTGCTCACACTCCTTTTCGGCACGTCTACTCACCATGATCGTTATTTCCAAAGTGCCGGCTCGCTAGCCATGCGCTTGCCTCGGTTGCTCAACTTCGCCGCGAGCTTTCGCAACTTCGCCTCGGAGCTTTCGCTCTTCGCCGCCGGATTGAAGCTGCGCTCTCAAAGGTAGTGTTGAGCAACCGATCAGCAACGCACGGTTGCAGCGGCGGCCGGCGGTTAAATTCAAACTTGGCTTCTTGCCCTTAACTTATTACTAATACAATGCTTATATACAATGCTTATGGATTACGATATAATATATATATATAATTATGAATTGTGGGGTGGCTACCCTAGTGGCCGCCTCACAGCAGATAGGCAGACTCGCGGACAGATACACACACGCAGACAGGAATACAGACAGACAGGCATAACGCCAGGCAAACAGACAGAAAGGAAGATAGACAGGCAGACCTACAGACTCGCACACAGAGAGATAAACAGGCATACAGACAGGTAGACAGACAGGCAGACAGACAGGCAGACAGACAATCAGACAGACTCAAATAGGTAGCCACACAGGCAGGAAGGAAAGAGGGAGAGATGGCAGACACCCAGAAAGACATACAGGGAGACAGTCCGACAGTCAGGCACTCAGACAGACAGACAGGCAGAAAGTGAGACACGACTGCAGCAAGACAGGCAGGTCGTCAGATAGACAGACAGACAGTCACAGACTGAAAACCAGACATACCGGAAGACAGACATGCAGACCAAGAGAGTCGACAAAGAGACGCAGACGAACAAACCGAAAGGCAGAGACAGGTAGACAGACAGGCATACAGACAGGCATACAGCCAGGCAGATAGAAAGGCAGAGAGAGAAATACAGACAGGCAGGCAGATAGACAGATACATAGACAGGAGAACTTAGAGACTCGCATCAATCACACAGGCAGAGGCAGACAGGCAGACAGAGAGCCAGACTGATGGACGGACAGAATCGTAAACACGCAGGCAGACCTAGAGACCCGCAAACAGAGAGAAAGAGACCGACAGGTAATCAGGCAGGCTTACAGGAAGACCTACAAACTCACACACCAAGGCCGTGATTAGGATAGACTGACAGACATACAGATCGAGAGAGCGACAGACAGATAGAAAGGCAGACAGGAAGACAGGGAAGCAGGCAGGCAGACAGGAAGACAGGTAAGTTGAACTCCAGATTCGCAGACAGAAAGACAAACAGGCACACAGAGAGATCAACAGGCAGGTAGAGAGCAAGTCTGTCAGACATACGGATAGAAAGAGAATGACAGACAAACAGCACACAGACTCGCAGAGAGAAAAAGAGAGAGACAGGCAGATAGGCAGGCATACACACTCGCAGTAAAACAGACATTCATGCAGAGAGAGAATGACAGGCATACAGCACACAGACAGACGGACAGAAAGATTGGCATACAGACAAGAAAACAGACAGACAGGTAGGCAGGCAGGAAGACAGAGAGAAAGACTGGTATACAGTTAAACCCGACAGATAGACAGACCGGCAGACTGACAGTCAGACAGACAGAGAGACAGAACCACAGGAAGAGAGAGAGACACAGACAGTCATACAGACAGGCAGATAGACAGGCATACCTACAGACTCACAGACAGCAACACAGGCAGACAGATTGAAAGGCAGGTTTAAAGATGGAGAGACAGGCAGACAGACCCACAGGCAGATAAATAGGTGGAGAGAATGGCAGACTTACAAACCCGCAAAAAAAAGCGGACTGAGAGACGGACGAGCAGACAGAAGGGGCCACAGAGAGCCAGGCAGACAGACATGCACACAGGCAAGGGGATAAGCAGGCAGCAAACCTACAAACTCACAGGCAGAGACAGACGGACAGACAGACAGGCAGGAAGATAGGCAGACAGATCGGCAGACAGAGAGACAGATAGGAAGACAGACAGACGAACTGAAATGCAGACACACAGGAATAGAGAGAGACACAGACAGAATAGCAGACAGACACGCAGACAGATAGATAGCAACACCTAAAGTTTTGCAGACAAGGCAGACAGGCAGGCATAGAGACAGGCATACAGACAGGGGCATAGCTTGCCGGACAGGCTATAAATTTTCCCCCACCGGGTCGGTGATTTCCCATTACCATCTCTCTATCCTATCTACATAACAATCTATATATCTTGTTTAATTCCTCTACTTTTTCACTAACTTCTCTCTTTATTTTTCCCAATTTATTGTATTTTCTTAATTAACATAGTAAATTATGATTATTTTTAATTTTAACTTAAGAACACTATTTTCTCTACTAACACCCTTCTTCTTAGCTGTAGGCTCTAATAGCGTCACTGACAAAATTAGCTGTGCATAGGGGCACAGCTGGCCGGACTGGCAAATAAAACACATCCATCGGTTGGTGATGCTGTTAGAGAATTGTGTACTCTAACTAGGCTTTTAGCATTAAATTTTATCGTTTTGTCGAAAATTAATAAATAAATAAATAATGGGCAGAAACAGGCAGACGGACAGGACGGCAGACAGAAAGCCAAGCGATAGACTCGTTGACACACAGGCAGAGAGTGAGAGAGAGACAGAGCGACAGGCAGCAAACAGGCAAGCAGATAGGCAGGCAAACCTACAGACTCACAGACAGACCCAAATGCAGAGCCTACGACAGATGCACTGACAGACAGACAGAAAGACAGACATAAATGCAGAAAGACACACAGATAGGCATACGGACAGACATTCAGACAGACAGACATACAGGCGTTGAGAGCGACTGACAGATAAAAAAACAGACAGACAGATAAGTAGAACTTCAGATTAGTACACAGAAAGACAAACAGGCAGACAGAGAGACAAACACCCAGACAGATACACAGCAACCCCTAAAGTTTTGCAGACAAGGCAGACAGAAAGACAAACAAGCAGGCATACGGACAGGCATACAGACTTACAGACCCGCAGACAGATTGACAGACAGGAATTCAGACAAACTGACAGATAGGAAGAGAGGCAGACTAACATTAAGAGAGAGAGACAGACACGCAGACAGATAGACAGCACACCTAAAGATTTGCAGTCAAGGCAGAAGAAAGACAAAGAGGCAGGCATACAGACAGAGACAGATACACAGGCAGACAGGCAGATAGATAGAGAGGAAAACCTACAGACTCGCAGACAAACACATAGGCACAGACAGACGCGCAGTCAGACATGCAGACAAACAAATAGGCAGATAGATACGCTTATATGAAGACTGACAGACGGACAGAACGGCAGACAGAAAGCCAGGCTGATAGATAGACAGACTCGTTGACACAAAGGCAGAGAGAGAGAAAGAGAGAGAGAGAGAGGCAGAGCGACAGAGCGACAGGTAGGAAACAGGCAGACAGGTAGAGTTTACGACAGATGGTCTGACAGACACACCGATAGACATACATGCAGAAAGACGGACAGATTGGCGCAGACAGACAGACAGGAAGACAGATAAGTAGAACTTGAGATTCGTACACAGAAAGACAAACATACAGACAGAGAGACAAACACGCAGACAGGCATACGGACAGACATTTAGACAGACAGACATACAGGCAGAGAGAGCGACTGACAGATAGAAAGACAGACAGGCAGGCAGTAAGACAGGGAGGCAGACAGACAGACAGGAAGACAGATAGGTAGAAATCCAGAACCGTACATAGAAAGACAAATAGGCAGAGAGAGAGACAGATACGCAGACAGATAGACAGCAACCCCTTACGTATATGAAGACAGGCTGACTGACAGAACGGCAGACAGAAAGCCAGACTGATAGACAGACAGACTCGTTGACACACAGGCAGAGAGAGAGAGAGACAGAGTGACTGACAGGAAAAGAAAGATACAAATGCAGAGATTACGACAGATGGACTAACAGACAGAGAGATAGATAGATGCAGAAAGACAGACAGATAGGCATACGGACAAACATGCAGACAGCCAGACATACAGGAAGACGGAGAGCGACAGGCAGATAGAAAGACAGACAGATAGGCAGGCAGGAAGACAGGGAGGCAGACAGACAGACAGAAAGACAGATAAGTTGAACTCCAGAACCGTTCACAGAAAGACAAACAGGCAGACAGAGAGACAGACACGCAGACAGATAGACAGCAACCCTTAACGTTTTGCAGACAAGGCAGTAAGAAAGACAAACAGGCAGGCATACGGACAGGCATACAGACTTACAGACCCGCAGACAGATTGACAGACAGGAATTCAGACAAACTGACAGATAGGAAGAGAAGCAGACCAACATTAAGAGAGAGAGACAGACACGCAGACAGATAGACAGCACACCTAAAGATTTGCAGTCAAGGCAGAAGAAAGACAAAGAGGCAGGCATACAGACAGAGACAGACACACAGCCAGACAGGCAGATAGATAGAGAGGAAAACCTACAGACTCGCAGACAAACACATAGGCACAGACAGACGCGCAGTCAGACATGCAGACAAACAAATAGGCAGATAGATACGCTTATATGAAGACTGACAGACGAACAGAACGGCAGACAGAAAGCCAGGCTGATAGATAGACAGACTCGTTGACACACAGGCAGAGAGAGAGAAAGAGAGAGAGAGAGAGAGAGAGAGGCAGAGCGACAGGTAGGAAACAGGTAGACAGATAGAGTTTACGACAGATGGTCTGACAGACACACCGATAGACATACATGCAGAAAGACGGACAGATTGGCGCAGACAGACAGACAGGAAGACAGATAAGTAGAACTTGAGATTCGTACACAGAAAGACAAACAGACAGACAGAGAGACAAACACGCAGACAGGCATACGGACAGACATTCAGACAGACAGACATACAGGCAGAGAGAGCGACTGACAGATAGAAAGACAGACAGGCAGGCAGTAAGACAGGGAGGCAGACAGACAGACAAGAACACTGATAAGTAGAACTCCAGAACCGTACACAGAAAGACAAACAGGCAGACAGAGAGACAGACACGCAGACAGATAGACAGCAACCCCTAAGGTATATGAAGACAGGCAGACGGACAGAACGGCAGACAGAAAGCCAGACTGATGGACAGACGGACTCGGTGACACACAGGCAGAGAAAGAGAGAGAGAGAAAGAGAGACAGAGAGAGAGAGAGAGAGAAAGAGAGAGAGAGAGAGACAGAGCGACAGACATACATGCAGAAAGACAGACAGATAGGACTACGGACAGACATTCCGACAGACAGACATACAGGAAGACGGAGAGCGACAGACAGATAGAGAGACAGACAGATAGGCAGGCAGGAAGACTGGGGGGCAGACAGACAGACAGGAAGACAGATAGGTAGAAATCCAGAACCGTACATAGAAAGACAAATAGGCAGAGAGAGAGACAGATACGCAGACAGATAGACAGCAACCCCTTACGTATATGAAGACAGGCTGACTGACAGAACGGCAGACAGAAAGCCAGACTGATAGACAGACAGACTCGTTGACACACAGGCAGAGAGAGAGAGAGAGAGAGTGACTGACAGGAAAAGACTAGATCGACTCGGCTATTGATGTTGACCAAGAATATATATACTTTATGGGGTCGTAGACGCTTCCTTCAGCCTGTTACATACATTTACATTTTGCACAAAAACATTATACCACTTTTACCCGTTTTTAATGGGTTCAGGGTATAAAAAATAGTTTGGATTTGAGGTGTATGAGATGCGGGGGTGGGAACTGAAGCTTTAAGTTTTGATGTTAGAAAATCAAGCTCGGCTTGCATATTCTGGGTTGTTGCCCACGCTGGTGGCGGTGTATTTGAGGATAACAGCCACTTTAAGTGTGCTATTTTCTTAGTTATTTTTGTTTTTACATCTCCGCGTTTTCCCATCACACTCGCTCTCTACCCTCTTAGTGTTTTTAGTTTGTCTCATATTCGCTTTTAATTCACTCAATCTAATTCCAATTTCAGCTCCAGATAGATTTTGTATAATGATGCCGTTGTTATTCGGAACATGTCACGGTCGCCATGTATTATGTTGAGGTCGCCATGTATTATATTAAGGTCTCAATATATAATGTTGTGGCTTTCATTGATGCTCAGCTCACAAGTAGGTTTCAAAAAGGAGAACACGTCTTGTTCATTAGTAAGTGTTTTATTGAATGAATCTTCACATGGTTCTTAAATGTTAAATAAGAGAGATATGCACATATATACCATGAGTGGTCAATGCATGTAAGTACTGACGCGGCTTTGATTGTGCTCGCTACATTTAAATGGTATCATATTCCATTGCACTTGAAATGGGCTGGGTACTTGCGTTATGTTTACGTAACGAAAAAGTGTCTTTGTTTGTATTATGTGTAGCGGCAAAGTGTTTCTGTTCAATATATTTGGAGTGTACTCTCGATGTATGCGCATTCTATAGAATATAATTAGAAAAAAACTGTATAGAGTAGCAGCAAAGAAAACAATTCAATTGCAGTTGCAATGCTCTTGACATGATTCAATAAAAACCCGCATGAATGTGTGTCATTACATGTATACAAAAATTCTTGGAATTTGTGCTAGCTGCCGGAAGAACGAGGCCAACCAAAAACATTTTCTCCAATTACTTTTGGGTTTCCTAACCGATCTTGATGAAATTTAAATGGCAGATCTTATTGTACTATAGAATATTTGTATATTCTTAATTGATGTGCAATGCAAGTTGGCTTATTAACTTGATGTATAGTTTATAGCTATAAATTGAAAGATTCTTGATATATATATACTACTCTAGAAGCTCAAAAAACTTGATTTTTATATCGAATTCTGGAAAACGGGGCAAGACACAGTCAGTCATACAGATAGACTCGTAGACAGAAACACAGGCAGGCAGACAGACAGACAGATAGGAAGGCAGACATGCAGGACCACAGATTCGCAGACAGACAAACAGCGAGAGAAACAGACAGAAAGATAACAGAAAGAAATGCAGACAAAAAGTCAGGAAAACAGACAGACAGACAGAATGACAGGAAGACAGAAAAGAATAACTCCTAATTCGCAGACAGACAGACAAACAGGCAGAAAGAGAGACAGACAGGCAGATAAACAGACAGGCATAAAGATGGATAGGCAGGCATAAAGATGGATAGACAAGCAGACATACCCACAGACAGATAGATAGGTGGACAGAATGGCAGACTTACAGACCCGCAATTAGATGGACAGAGAGACGGACGAGCAGATAGACACGGCCACAGAGAGACAGGCAAAAAGCCATGCATACAGGCAGGGGGATACGCAGGCACTACAGACTCACAGACACCAAACACACAGGCAGAGGCAGGGACAGCCAGAGAGACAGGCAGACATACAGACAGGCAGGGAGATAGGCAGACAGACCGGCAGACAGACAGACAGATAGAAAGACAGGCCAGCAGAAAGACAGACACACAGAAAAAGAGAGAGACACAGGCACAGACAAAAGAACAGATAGACACGCAGACAGATAGACAGCAACACCTAAAGTTTTGCAGGCAAGGCAGACAGGCAGACAGATATGCAGACACACAGGCAGACAGGCAAAGAGTCAGACAGGATGATAGACGGACAGGCATGCAGATAGACAGACTGATGGGAAGACAGACACAAAGGCACAGGTAGAGACAGGCGGACAGACAGGCTGTCAGACAGACAGACATGGACACAGAGAGTCATGCAGACAGACATCGATACAGACAGGCAGGGACATAGGCAGACAGACCGGCAGACAATCAAACAGATAATAAGACAGACAGAGAGACACTCAAAGAGAGAGAGACGGGCAGACAGGCAGACCAACAGACTCACAGAAAGACATACAAGCAGATGTAGAGACAGACAGAAAGACATGCAGTCAGGCAGATAGACAGGCACACAGAGAGGCTGATAGGAAGACAGGCTGACAGACAAAAAGAAAGAGACAGAGAGAGGGTCCGATAGGCATACAAACAGGCAAATAGACAGACAAGCAGACACGGGCAGACAGTCAGGTAGACAGACAGACAGACCGACAGACAGAAAGTCAGACAGGACTACAGGAAGAAAGGCAGGTCGTCAGACAGACAGTCACAGACTGAAAACCAGACTTACCGGAAGACAGACAGGAAGACCTAGAGACTCGACAAAAAGACAGACGAGCAAACTGAAATGCAGAGACAGATGGACTGTCAGACATACATGCAGACAGACAGACAGATATTCATACGGACAGGCATTCAGATAGACATACATACAGGTCGAGAAGGTGACAGACAGATAGAAAGGCATACAGGAAGACAGGGAAGCAGACAGGAAGACAGGGGAGCAGACAGGAAGAAAGGGAAGCAGACAGACAGTCGCAAATTTCGTGTTTTTTTTTTTGGGATAATTGCATGAGATTTTTTTTGATATTGTGCAAAATGTGAAAGTATCATTACTATAAACAGCTGATATAGCAACAAAGACAAGCGGTAACTTTAAATTTTAATAATCGCACAGTTTTTAACATTTAAAGATGGCAAACAGTCCATTAAATGGAGCCCTTACTTCGTGATCGCATTATTTGAGTTTTGTACGGAAAACTTTTGCGGCTCTTATGTAAATGAAAGCAACTCGATCAGCTGTTTATTTAAAAAATCATTGCTTTTCCCACTCACATGTTACGCCCACAGCCGAAAGAAGACCAATATGTGATACCTCGCACTACCACTATCCTACCTACCATACCGGTAGGTATGCCGCAGCCTCGTGTTACCTATTCTAGCAGGCCGGAGCCTCGTACCACCCACGCTGTCGGGCCTTGGCCACGTACCAACTACACTATCGGGCCTTGGCCACGCACCAACTACTCTATCGGGCCTTGGCCACGCACCAACTACACTGTCCTCCCTAGGTTAGGGTGAACATCGGCTATTTCCGATGTTTAGCACAAATATACCCGCCCGAGATTACGAAGGTCTGCATTTCAGTTAATTATTGCGACTGCATTCACTTTATTCACACATTTTGTTATATTCTATCCTAACGAACTTCCTAGCCTTAGGCCCTGCCGCACTGTCTTGGAGCCCTAGCGCTCCGCTATGCACTTCACGTTTTTTTTGCTCACACTCCTTTTCGGCACGTCTACTCACCATGATCGTTATTTCCAAAGTGCCGGCTCGCTAGCCATGCGCTTGCCTCGGTTGCTCAACTTCGCCGCGAGCTTTCGCAACTTCGCCTCGGAGCTTTCGCTCTTCGCCGCCGGATTGAAGCTGCGCTCTCGAAGGTAGTGTTGAGCAACCAATCAGCAACGCACGGCGGCCGGCGGTTAAATTCAAACTTGGCTTCTTGCCCTTAACTTATTACTAATACAATGCTTATATACAATGCTTATGGATTACGATATAATATATATATATATAATTATGAATTGTGGGGTGGCTACCCTAGTGGCCGCCTCACAGCAGATAGGCAGACTCGCGGACAGATACACACACGCAGACAGGAATACAGACAGACAGGCATAACGCCAGGCAAACAGACAGAAAGGAAGATAGACAGGCAGACCTACAGACTCGCACACAGAGGCATACAGTCAGGTAGACAGACAGGCACACAGAAAGACACAGGCACGTAGACTGGTAAGCAAACCCCAGGCAAACAGATTGTCAAATATACAAATTTGCAGAGAGAGAGAAATGCAGGCAGACAGTCAGGATTACCTTCAAACTCGCAGACGGAGAGAGAGAGACAAAAAATCAGGCAGATAGGCAGACATACAGACTAACAGACAGACAGGCAGACAGACAGATAGAAATGCAGACAGACTGTGAGACAGACAAACAGTAAGGAAGACAGACAGGCAGACCTACAGAATCGCAGGCAGGCCGAGACACGGACAGAAAGAGAGAGAGAGACAGAGAGTAAGACAGACAGGCAGACAGACAGAAAGTCAGATAGAAAGGCAATCAGATAGAGGGATAGACAGACCGGCAGATCGACAGACTCGCGGACAGATACACACACGCAGACAGGAATACAGACAGACAGGCATAACGCCAGGCAAACAGACAGAAAGGAAGATAGACAGGCAGACCTACAGACTCGCACACAGAGAGATAAACAGGCATACAGACAGGTAGACAGACAGGCAGACAGACAGGCAGACAGACAATCAGACAGACTCAAATAGGTAGCCACACAGGCAGGAAGGAAAGAGGGAGAGATGGCAGACACCCAGAAAGACATACAGGGAGACAGTCCGACAGGCAGGTCGTCAGATAGACAGACAGACAGTCACAGACTGAAAACCAGACATACCGGAAGACAGACATGCAGACCAAGAGAGTCGACAAAGAGACAGACGAACAAACCGAAAGGCAGAGACAGGTAGACAGACAGGCATACAGACAGGCATACAGCCAGGCAGATAGAAAGGCAGAGAGAGAAATACAGACAGGCAGGCAGATAGACAGATACATAGACAGGAGAACTTAGAGACTCGCATCAATCACACAGGCAGAGGCAGACAGGCAGTCAGAAATATAGACATGCAGACGGAGAAACAGGCAGAAGGTCAGGTTTATAGGAAGACACGCAGACGGACAGAACGGCAGACAGAGAGCCAGACTGATGGACGGACAGAATCGAAAACACGCAGGCAGACCTAGAAAACCCGCATACAGAGAGAAAGAGACCGACAGGTCATCAGGCAGGCTTACAGGAAGACCTACAAACTCACACACCAAGGCCGTGATTAAGATAGATGGACTGACAGACATACAGATCGAGAGAGCGACAGACAGATAGAAAGGCAGGCAGGAAGACAGGGAAGCAGGCAGGCAGACAGGAAGACAGGTAAGTTGAACTCCAGATTCGCAGACAGAAAGACAAACAGGCACACAGACAGATCAACAGGCAGGTAGAGAGCAAGTCTGTCAGACATACGGATAGAAAGAGAATGACAGACAAACAGCACACAGACTCGCAGAGAGAAAAAGAGAGAGACAGGCAGATAGGCAGGCATACACACTCGCAGAAAAACAGACATTCATGCAGAGAGAGAATGACAGGCATACAGCACACAGACAGACGGACAGAAAGATTGGCATACAGACAAGAAAACAGACAGACAGGTAGGCAGGCAGGAAGACAGAGAGAAAGACTGGTATACAGTTAAACCCGACAGATAGACAGACCGGCAGACTGACAGTCAGACAGACAGAGAGACAGACACACAGGAAGAGAGAGAGACACAGACAGTCATACAGACAGGCAGATAGACAGGCAGATAGACAGGCATACCTACAGACTCACAGACAGCAACACAGGCAGACAGATTGAAAGGCAGGTATAAAGATGGACAGACAGGCAGACAGACCCACAGGCAGATAAATAGGTGGACAGAATGGCAGACTTACAAACCCGCAAAAAAAACGGACTGAGAGACGGACGAGCAGACAGAAGGGGCCACAGAGAGCCAGGCAGACAGACATGCACACAGGCAAGGGGATAAGCAGGCAGCAAACCTACAAACTCACAGGCAGAGACAGACGGACAGACAGACAGGCAGGGAGATAGGCAGAAGGATCGGCAGACAGAGAGACAGATAGGAAGACAGACAGACGAACAGAAATGCAGACACACAGGAATAGAGAGAGACACAGACAGAATAGCAGACAGACACGCAGACAGATAGATAGCAACACCTAAAGTTTTGCAGACAAGGCAGACAGGCAGGCATAGAGATAGGCATACAGACAGAGGCAGGCTAACAGGGGCATAGCTTGCCGGACAGGCTATAAATTTCCCCCCACCGGGTCGGTGATTTCCCATTACCATCTCTCTATCCTATCTACATAACAATCTATATATCTTGTTTAATTCCTCTACTTTTTCACTAACTTCTCTCTTTATTTTTCCCAATTTATTGTATTTTCTTAATTAACATAGTAAATTATGATTATTTTTAATTTTAACTTAAGAACACTATTTTCTCTACTAACACCCTTCTTCTTAGCTGTAGGCTCTAATAGCGTCACTGACAAAATTAGCTGTGCATAGGGGCACAGCTGGCCGGACTGGCAAATAAAACACATCCATCGGTTGGTGATGCTGTTAGAGAATTGTGTACTCTAACTAGGCTTTTAGCATTAAATTTTATTATGTATTGTATTAAATAATTAGGAAGGCACTCGTTTTGTCGAAAATTAATAAATAAATAAATAATGGGCAGAAACAGGCAGACGGACAGGACGGCAGACAGAAAGCCAAGCGATAGACTCGTTGACACACAGGCAGAGAGTGAGAGAGAGACAGAGCGACAGGCAGCAAACAGGCAAGCAGATAGGCAGGCAAACCTACAGACTCACAGACAGACCCAAATGCAGAGCCTACGACAGATGCACTGACAGACAGACAGAAAGACAGACATAAATGCAGAAAGACACACAGATAGGCAAACGGACAGACATTCAGACACACAGACATACAGGCGTTGAGAGCGACTGACAGATAAAAAAACAGACAGAAAGGCAGGCAGTAAGACAGGGAGCCAGACAGACAGACAGATAAGTAGAACTTTAGATTAGTACACAGAAAGACAAACAGGCAGACAGAGAGACAAACACCCAGACAGATACACAGCAACCCCTAAAGTTTTGCAGACAAGGCAGACAGAAAGACAAACAAGCAGGCATACGGACAGGCATACAGACTTACAGACCCGCAGACAGATTGACAGACAGGAATTCAGACAAACTGACAGATAGGAAGAGAGGCAAACTAACATTAAGAGAGAGAGAGACAGACACGCAGACAGATAGACAGCACACCTAAAGATTTGCAGTCAAGGCAGAAGAAAGACAAAGAGGCAGGCATACAGACAGAGACAGATACACAGGCAGACAGGCAGATAGATAGAGAGGAAAACCTACAGACTCGCAGACAAACACATAGGCACAGACAGACGCGCAGTCAGACATGCAGACAAACAAATAGGCAGATAGATACGCTTATATGAAGACTGACAGACGGACAGAACGGCAGACAGAAAGCCAGGCTGATAGATAGACAGACTCGTTGACACAAAGGCAGAGAGAGAGAAAGAGAGAGAGAGAGAGAGAGAGAGGCAGAGCGACAGAGCGACAGGTAGGAAACAGGCAGACAGATAGAGTTTACGACAGATGGTCTGACAGACACACCGATAGACATACATGCAGAAAGACGGACAGATTGGCGCAGACAGACAGACAGGAAGACAGATAAGTAGAACTTGAGATTCGTACACAGAAAGACAAACAGACAGACAGAGAGACAAACACGCAGACAGGCATACGGACAGACATTCAGACAGACAGACATACAGGCAGAGAGAGCGACTGACAGATAGAAAGACAGACAGGCAGGCAGTAAGACAGGGAGGCAGACAGACAGACAAGAACACTGATAAGTAGAACTCCAGAACCGTACACAGAAAGACAAACAGGCAGACAGAGAGACAGACACGCAGACAGATAGACAGCAACCCCTAAGGTATATGAAGACAGGCAGACGGACAGAACGGCAGACAGAAAGCCAGACTGATGGACAGACGGACTCGTTGACACACAGGCAGAGAAAGAGAGAGAGAGAGAGAGAGAGAGAGAGAGAGAGAGAGAGAAGAGAGAGAGAGAGAGAGACAGAGCGACAGACATACATGCAGAAAGACAGACAGATAGGACTACGGACAGACATTCCGACAGACAGACATACAGGAAGACGGAGAGCGACAGACAGATAGAAAGACAGACAGATAGGCAGGCAGGAAGACTGGGGGGCAGACAGACAGACAGGAAGACAATCAGACAGACTCAAATAGGTAGCCACACAGGCAGGAAGGAAAGAGGGAGAGATGGCAGACACCCAGAAAGACATACAGGGAGACAGTCCGACAGTCAGGCACTCAGACAGACAGACAGGCAGAAAGTGAGACAGGTCGTCAGGAAATAGGCAGGTCGTCAGACAGACAGTCACAGACTGAAAACCAGACATACCGGAAGACAGACATGCAGACCAAGAGAGTCGACAAAGAGACAGACGAACAAACCGAAAGGCAGAGACAGGTAGACAGACAGGCATACAGACAGGCATACAGCCAGGCAGATAGAAAGGCAGAGAGAGAAATACAGACAGGCAGGCAGATAGACAGATACATAGACAGGAGAACTTAGAGACTCGCATCAATCACACAGGCAGAGGCAGACAGGCAGTCAGAAATATAGACATGCAGACGGAGAAACAGGCAGAAGGTCAGGTTTATAGGAGGACACGCAGACGGACAGAACGGCAGACAGAGAGCCAGACTGATAGACGGACAGAATCGTAAACACGCAGGCAGACCTAGAGACCCGCAAACAGAGAGAAAGAGACCGACAGGTAATCAGGCAGGCTTACAGGAAGTCCTACAAACTCACACACCAAGGCCGTGATTAGGATAGATGGACTGACAGACATACAGATCGAGAGAGCGACAGACAGATAGAAAGGCAGACAGGAAGACAGGGAAGCAGGCAGGCAGACAGGAAGACAGGTAAGTTGAACTCCAGATTCGCAGACAGAAAGACAAACAGGCACACAGAGAGATCAAAAGGCAGGTAGATAGCAAGTCTGTCAGACATACGGATAGAGAGAGAATGACAGACAAACAGTACACAGACTCGCAGAGAGAAAAAGAGAGAGACAGGCAGATAGGCAGGCATACACACTCGCAGAAAAACAGACATTCATGCAGAGAGAGAATGACAGGCATACAGCACACAGACAGACGGACAGAAAGATTGGCATACAGACAAGAAAACAGACAGACAGGCAGGCAGGCAGGAAGACAGAGAGAAAGACTGGTATACAGTTAAACCCGACAGATAGACAGACCGGCAGACTGACAGAGAGACAGACACACAGGAAGAGAGAGAGACACAGACAGTCATACAGACAGGCAGATAGACAGGCATACCTACAGACTCACAGACAGCAACACAGGCAGACAGATTGAAAGGCAGGTATAAAGATGGACAGACAGGCAGACAGACCCACAGGCAGATAAATAGGTGGACAGAATGGCAGACTTACAAACCCGCAAAAAAAAAACGGACTGAGAGACGGACGAGCAGACAGAAGGGGCCACAGAGAGCCAGGCAGACAGACATGCACACAGGCAAGGGGATAAGCAGGCAGCAAACCTACAAACTCACAGGCAGAGACAGACGGACAGACAGACAGGCAGGGAGATAGGCAGACAGATCGGCAGACAGAGAGACAGATAGGAAGACAGACAGACGAACAGAAATGCAGACACACAGGAATAGAGAGAGACACAGACAGAATAGCAGACAGACACGCAGACAGATAGATAGCAACACCTAAAGTTTTGCAGACAAGGCAGACAGGCAGGCATAGAGATAGGCATACAGACAGAGGCATGCTGACAGGGGCATAGCTTGCCGGACAGGCTATAAATTTTCCCCCACCGGGTCGGTGATTTCCCATTACCATCTCTCTATCCTATCTACATAACAATCTATATATCTTGTTTAATTCCCCTACTTTTTCACTAACTTCTCTCTTTATTTTTCCCAATTTATTGTATTTTCTTAATTAACATAGTAAATTATGATTATTTTTAATTTTAACTTAAGAACACTATTTTCTCTACTAACACCCTTCTTCTTAGCTGTAGGCTCTAATAGCGTCACTGACAAAATTAGCTGTGCATAGGGGCACAGCTGGCCGGACTGGCAAATAAAACACATCCATCGGTTGGTGATGCTGTTAGAGAATTGTGTACTCTAACTAGGCTTTTAGCATTAAATTTTATTATGTATTGTATTAAATAATTAGGAAGGCACTCGTTTTGTCGAAAATTAATAAATAAATAAATAATGGGCAGAAACAGGCAGACGGACAGGACGGCAGACAGAAAGCCAAACGATAGACTCGTTGACACACAGGCAGAGAGTGAGAGAGAGAAAGAGAGAGAGAGACAGAGCGACAGGCAGCAAACAGGCAGGCAGATAGGCAGGCAAACCTACAGACTCACAGACAGACCCAAATGCAGAGCCTACGACAGATGCACTGACAGACAAACAGAAAGACAGACAAAAATGCAGAAAGACACACAGATAGGCATACGGACAGACATTCAGACTGACAGACATACAGGCGTTGAGAGCGACTGACAGATAAAAAAAACAGACAGAAAGGCAGGCAGTAAGACAGGGAGCCAGACAGACAGACAGATAAGTAGAACTTCAGATTAGTACACAGAAAGACAAACAGGCAGACAGAGAGACAAACACCCAGACAGATACACAGCAACCCCTAAAGTTTTGCAGACAAGACAGACAGAAAGACAAACAAGCAGGCATACGGACAGGCATACAGACTTACAGACCCGCAGACAGATTGACAGACAGGAATTCAGACAAACTGACAGATAGGAAGAGAGGCAGACCAACATTAAGAGAGAGAGACAGACACGCAGACAGATAGACAGCACACCTAAAGATTTGCAGTCAAGGCAGAAGAAAGACAAAGAGGCAGGCATACAGACAGAGACAGATACACAGGCAGACAGGCAGATAGATAGAGAGGAAAACCTACAGACTCGCAGACAAACACATAGGCACAGACAGACGCGCAGTCAGACATGCAGACAAACAAATAGGCAGATAGATACGCTTATATGAAGACTGACAGACGGACAGAACGGCAGACAGAAAGCCAGGCTGATAGATAGACAGACTCGTTGACACACAGGCAGAGAGAGAGAAAGAGAGAGAGAGAGAGAGAGGCAGAGCGACAGGTAGGAAACAGGCAGACAGATAGAGTTTACGACAGATGGTCTGACAGACACACCGATAGACATACATGCAGAATGACGGACAGATTGGCGCAGACAGACAGACAGGAAGACAGATAAGTAGAACTTGAGATTCGTACACAGAAAGACAAACAGACAGACAGAGAGACAAACACGCAGACAGGCATACGGACAGACATTTAGACAGACAGACATACAGGCAGAGAGAGCGACTGACAGATAGAAAGACAGACAGGCAGGCAGTAAGACAGGGAGGCAGACAGACAGACAGGAAGACAGATAGGTAGAAATCCAGAACCGTACATAGAAAGACAAATAGGCAGAGAGAGAGACAGATACGCAGACAGATAGACAGCAACCCCTTACGTATATGAAGACAGGCTGACTGACAGAACGGCAGACAGAAAGCCAGACTGATAGACAGACAGACTCGTTGACACACAGGCAGAGAGAGAGAGAGAGACAGAGTGACTGACAGGAAAAGAAAGATACAAATGCAGAGATTACGACAGATGGACTAACAGACAGAGAGATAGATAGATGCAGAAAGACAGACAGATAGGCATACGGACAAACATGCAGACAGTCAGACATACAGGAAGACGGAGAGCGACAGGCAGATAGAAAGACAGACAGATAGGCAGGCAGGAAGACAGGGAGGCAGACAGACAGACAGAAAGACAGATAAGTTGAACTCCAGAACCGTTCACAGAAAGACAAACAGGCAGACAGAGAGACAGACACGCAGACAGATAGACAGCAACCCCTAAAGTTTTGCAGACAAGGCAGTAAGAAAGACAAACAGGCAGGCATACGGACAGGCATACAGACTTACAGACCCGCAGACAGATTGACAGACAGGAATTCAGACAAACTGACAGATAGGAAGAGAGGCAGACCAACATTAAGAGAGAGAGACAGACACGCAGACAGATAGACAGCACACCTAAAGATTTGCAGTCAAGGCAGAAGAAAGTCAAAGAGGCAGGCATACAGACAGAGACAGACACACAGGCAGACAGGCAGATAGGTGCAGAAAGACAGACAGATAGGCATACGGACAAACATGCAGACAGCCAGACATACAGGAAGACGGAGAGCGACAGGCAGATAGAAAGACAGACAGATAGGCAGGCAGGAAGACAGGGAGGCAGACAGACAGACAGAAAGACAGATAAGTTGAACTCCAGAACCGTTCACAGAAAGACAAACAGGCAGACAGAGAGACAGACACGCAGACAGATAGACAGCAACCCCTAAAGTTCTGCAGACAAGGCAGTAAGAAAGACAAACAGGCAGGCATACGGAAAGGCATACAGACTTACATACCCGCAGACAGACAGTCAGAGAGATAGACAGTCAGGCAGACAGACAGAAAGATACGCAGACACACAGGCAGACGTGCAGAAAGACAGCAGGAGAGACATGCAGACTTACTGACCTGCAGACAGTCAGACAGAGAGATAGACAGTCGGACAGACAGGAATTCAGACAAACTGACAGATAGGAAGAGAGACAGACAAACAGGCACACCTACAAGCTCACAGACAGACACACGGGCAGATATAGAGACAAACGGACAGACAGACACACGGGCAGATATAGAGACCGACGGACAGACAGACACAAATGCAGACAGAGAGACAGGCAGACAGGCTATCAGGCAGATAGACGGACAGTCAAACAGATAGACAGGTGTGTAGACTCGCAGACACACAGAGGCAGACATTTAGACAGTCACACAGATTCGCATACAGACAGACAAAAAGGCAGACAGAGAGACAGACAGGCATAAAGATAGGTAGACAGACCCACAGGCAGATAGCAGGAGGACAGACAGGCAAACTTACAGACTCACAGGCAGACAACCAGTCACACAGAGGCAGAGATAGAGACAGACATGCACACAGAAAGACAGGCTGACAGACTATCATAGAGACAGGCAGGGAGATAGGCAGACAGACCGCCAGACACCCAGACAAACAGGCAGACATACAGACACACAGGCAGACAGGCAGATATACAGAAATGCAGACAGACAGGCCGACGCACAGGAAGACAGACTGGCGGGCCTACAGACACTCAGGCAGAGATAGAGACAGATGGACAGACATACAGGCAGTTAGACAGACAGACATGCACACAGAAAGACATTCTGGGAGATAGGCTGGCAGACCGCCAGACGAATAGGAAGACAGGCAGACCCACAGAAAGGAAGACACAGAGAAAGAGAAAGAGAGAAAGAGACACAAGCAAATATTCAGCCAGACAGGCAGACAGATTGACAGCCACACAGACTAACACAGACTGGTTGAAAGGCCGAGCGGCAGACAGACAGACGAATAGTTCGGATGACAGAAAGACAGACAGAGAACGAGTGAGAGAGACAGAGAGTCGGACATATATAAAGAACGACAGACAGGCAGACAGGTGGCAGACAGAAAGGCAAACAGCCAAGCATACAAACAGGTATACAGACAGGCATGCAAACAGACAGACCCACGGGCAGAAAGTCAGGAGGACAGATAGGAAGACTTACAAACACACAGGCAGACAGAACAGTTAGACAGACAGGCAGTAAGACCGGAAGACAGACAGGAAGAAAGTTAGGCGAACCTTCAGACTCGCAGACAAGTACACAGGCATTAAAATAAACAGAAGGACAGACAGACTGACAGATTAGAAGACAGTCACGAGACAGGGAAACATACCGACAGAGAGGCGGTCAACCAAACGGACAGACAGTTAGACGGACATACAGACAGCCTGACATATATGTCAGACAAAAATTCAGACAGAGAGACAAGCAGACAGGCAGGCAGGCAGACCAACAGACTCACAGCAGACTTTCACACAAATAGTCGCAAAGACAGGCAAAAACTCAGACATAAAGACTCGTAGACAGGGAGGCACCTTGGAAGACACAGAAACAGTCAGAGAGACAGACACACAGACAGACAGACAGACAGGCAGGCGGGCAGGCAGGCAGGCAGACTGACAGGCATACTAACGCTCAGCAGGCACACAGATAGAGAGACAGAAAAACGGACTGACATGCTGACAGGCAGACCTGCAGACAGACAGAAAGGAAAACACGCATACACATAGACAAAAAGACAGGCAGGAAGATCTTTAGAATCGCAGACAGACAGACACACAGACAGGGAGAGAGAGACCAACAGATAGACAGACAGACGAACAGACAGAGACCAGACAGACAAGAAAGCTGACAACCAAACAGGCATACAGATGGACAGGCATACAGATAGACAGATGCGCAGACATACAGGCAGAAAGACACACAGGCAGGCAGACAGGCAGGCAGACATAAAAACAGACAGACTTACAGAGAGACGAAAAGGGAGGCCTGCAGGATGGCAGGCAGGCATACAAAAAGAGAGGCAGACAGGATGACAGGCAGACAGATAGACAGACTTACAGGCTTACAGATAAACACACAGGCTTCCAAGCTGTCACAAAGATAGTAGGCAGGCACACGTAAAGACACAGAGACAGAAAGGCAGACAGGTATAAAGACAGAGAGGATGACAGGCAGACAGGCAGAAATACTGACAGACAGACATATATGTAGACAGAGAGACACGCAGACAGACAGAAGAAGGCGAAACTATAGACGTAACCTTGAGTGTGTAGCGAAGTGCAAGAGCTCCAGGCAGTGCGATAGGGCTTTTGCATAGGAAAGTAGAATAGGGTACTGCACAAAACGGTAAAATGTGAAACGGTGAAAAAAAAAAAGAAATGTTTGTAATGAAGTCTGTTAGTTCTTTTTATTGGAGTGCAACATTAATTTCGAGCACCGTGAGTAACCTAGGGCCGACATAACCCCTTTCCCTAACCTAGTGTGCAGTGTGTGATTCGAGGCTCAGCCTGTCGTCCGAGTGATTAATCCCGGCAGTGTATGTGTTTCGAGGCTTAGCTCGCCATCCGCGTGTGTAATCCCGGCAGTGTGTATGTACTTCCTTTCCCTCCCCATCTAGCCTCTCCACACTAGCAAATTAACAAATGTCTTGTAACTTGCTGACGCTGGGGAAACTAAGATCTGTACCCCGGCCAGTAGCTCCTTTACAAGTGGCCACCGAGCAGAGACTTAGGAGTCTCTTAGGTGCGTGTCATGTTTGCGGATTAAAGCCACGCAAGTATGCCGAAATAAGTGTTTTCGAAAAATGTTGAGGAGATGTATGGATTACTTTATATTTTTATTTTAGTCGGGCATACCCAAGAGTGTATGCATCCTAGCAGGAAAGAAGGAGAAAATATCATAACGTATTTGGGCAAAATATAAATCTATTAGGAAGTTGAGCTAGTTAGTTAGCCTAGTTAGTGCACTTTATGCCCTCCCCACAAAGCGGAGAGAAAAGATAACGGTCGGCGCCGTGAAAACTGAATTCGTCAGTACAAGCGGCAGAATCAATGACAACGGGTATGTTTAATAATAAATATAAGGGAGTGGCGCATGGAAAAGGTGAGGCATACGGCTAGCCGATCTGGGTCCGCAACTAAGGAAGTTCCTGTAGTTGGAACTGACACTCTTCGTGGGTCTGCAGGGCGTCTCCTATATCGCGGAGCACAAGATCCGGCTGAAGGATGACAAGCCTCTGCAGCAAAGGTATTATCTGAAGAATCCGGCCATGCAGAGGATTCACAGTCCCAGGAAGAGGTGTTTTCGAATGGCGGGTGATGCCATTTGTCTTGCACGCGGCGTGTGCGACTTTTCAACGAACCTTGGACACGGTAATAGGACCGGAGATGGAGCCTCGTGCATTCACCTACCTAGACGATATCGTGGTAATAGGGGCAACGAAAGAGCAACATGTAGAGCATTTTTATTTTTTATTTATTTATTTATTTATTTATTAATGGTTGACAAAACGAGTGTCTTCCTCATTATACATACAATACATAATGGAATTATATGCTAAAAGCCTAGTTAGATAACACAGTTCTCTAAATAGCATCACCGACCGATGGAGGTGTTTTAGTTGCCAGTCCGGCCAGCTGTGCCCCTTTTCACAGCTAAATTTGTCAGTGACGCTATTAGAGCCTACATCTAAGCAGAAGGGAGTAAGTAGGAAAAAAGTGTTCTTAAGTAAAATTAAAGATAATCTTAGTTTGCTATATTAATTAATAAAATACAATAAATAAGAAAAAGGAAAGTAAGAAGATTGTTAATAAAGTAAAGAAATTTAAGCTAGATGTATAGAGTGTTAAGTAGATAGGACAGAGAGAAAAGTAATGGGAAATCACCGACCCGGTGGGGGAAAATTTACAGCCTGTCCGGCAAGCTATGCCCCTGCTCATAGCTGGGAGTGGTCAATGACTTCCCGAAGGTATCCTGAAAGCAACGATTTTATTAGGGGTAGAGAAAGTTCTATAGAGAAAACGTGATGCAAACTATTATAATTTTTACATAGCACGCGAAAAGGATTGTGCATAGCGTAGTCTGTTGTGCACGTAGACAGGAATAAGGGGCGGTAATTTCTGGTTGGTCTAGACGGAACAGAGAATTGAAGACGCCCTAGCAGAAAAGGAGAATCTATATCGCCAATAATCAACTTATGTAGAAGGACAACACCAAGAATTGTCCTACGGTTGGTTAATGACGGAAGGTTAAGAAGAAGCAGCCTGCTGGAGTAGGATGGCAAACGAAGATTAGGGTCCCAATTTAAACCTCGTAAGGCAAAAAGCAGAAATTGCTTCTGAACAGATTCAATACGATCCTGGCTATTGTTATACTGCGGAGACCAGATGCAAGAGCAGTATTCAAGGATAGGGCGAACAAGAGAGATGTACAGAAGTTTCGTTATAAAAGGATCGTTAAACTCTTTAGACCATCGTTTAATGAATCCAAGTACACCTTTTGCCTCATTAACGATGGTATCTATGTGAAGATTGAAACAGAGTTTAGAATCAAAAAGAACGCCTAGATCCTTAACTGTTAGTATACGTTGCAAAGGGGTATTGTCGATTGTATAACTGACAAGATAAGGTGTAGTACGATAAAATGTCATAAACATACACTTTGAACAATTCAGATGCAATTGATTGGCCGAACACCAAAGTTGCATAGCGTTCAAATCGTCTTGTAGACGAGAATGATGTAGGGGATTAGTGTATGATAGAATAAGTTTCACATCATCCGCATACATGAGTACACGGGCATGTGATATAACAGAGGGGAGATCATTTATAAAAAGAGTAAAGAGTAAAGGTCCAAGATGACTACCTTGAGGAACACCAGAAGTAACGTGAACCTGTTTAGAGGTAGTCAGCCTCAGCATTACTCTTTGGATCCTACCTTTTAAATAAGAGCTAATCCAAAGCAAAAGAGACGGAGGGAAACCTATTCGGTCAAGTTTAAAAAGTAAAATGTCATGGTGCACAGAGTCAAACGCCTTACTGAAGTCAGTATAAATGACATCAGTTTGCATTTTCGAAAGAAAAGCATCATTTACCAAGGAAGTAAACTCAAGCAGATTGGTCGTAGTTGACCGATTCTTTACGAATCCATGTTGAACAGGGGAAACAACTGATTTGCAGAAATGCTGCAAATTCGAAGTGATTATTTTTCAAATAATTTAGGAATAGCGGACAGTTTTGCAATGCCCCTGTAATTTTGTATATCAGACTTTCCACCTTTCTTGTGGAGAGGAATGATATAAGATTCTTTCCAAAGAGATGGAAATACAGAAGATTCAAGAGATAGATTAAAAAGCTTTTGCAATGGATAAAGAAGGGAAGAACTACACTCCTTGAGTAGACAACTAGGAATATTGTCAGGCCCAGGAGAGTAAGAAGATTTTAAAGAGTTTATAGCTGAAAGGAGAGAGGAGTGTGAAATAATAGGAGGAGGTATAGAACTAGAGGAAGAAATAGTATAAGGATAAGAATTATTATTAGGACAGACTGAGGAGTAAGTAGATTGGAAAAAATTAGCAAAGAGGTTAGCAGAATCAAAGTCATTACTAGCTTTATCCATCCCGAAAGAAAAAGAATTTGGCAAACTTGAAGATTTACGCTTCAAGTTTACAAAATTGTAAAACTGTCTCGGATTTTGGGCAAATTGCCTTTTACAACGAGTTAGATAATTCTCATAGCATTGAGAATTCAGAAGAAAAAAGTTCGACTTGGCTTTGGAATATTTAGCCAAGTCTGTACACGAACCAGACTTTTTAAACTTTTTAAAATATTTAGATTTTAAGTTTTTAAGATGTGACAATCTGGGAGTAAACCAGGGTGGTTTTGAAGAAGTAGTCGAAGGAATTGACTTGGGAATGCTCATATCTAAGAGGGAGTTTAGGGTGCTATAAAAAAAGTAATAGCAGTATTCATATCAACCGAGTCATATAAGAAAGACCAATCGGTTGCATAAATAAGCTGATTCAGCAATGAATAATTTCCTTTGCGAAAGCAGAGGCGGGGCTTATTGGCTGATGAGCACGAAATGAGACGATTACAATTGAACATTGTAATCTCTAAAGTAGGATGATATACATCCTCAGGAAGAGATAAAGGAGGGTACCTAGACACATTAGAGATAAGGTAGTTGTTAACAAATACAAGGTCAAGTGTTCTATTCAAATGATTAGAAATTGAATTGATTTGAAACAACGAAAGATCAAGCATGCAGTCTATAAAATCATGCTGTGCTAAGGGCACTAGATAATTTTCGGCAGTGAATAATGACCAAGAGATGTTCGGCAAATTAAAATCACCCAACACCATAAATAGATCATTATCACGCATGTGTGAAGAAACTTCTTTAATACAAGTAATATGTTTCATATAAACTTGAATATCAGAAGAAGGAGGAACATAAGAGCATGTAATATAGATATTCCGTGTAGGAAAAGACACCTTGACTGAGATAATTTCAGCGTCAGTAGGCGTACTAAAACAGAAAAGTTCTGACTGGAGAGTGGCTTTAACGTCAATTAACACCCCACCACCTCGAGTCGGTCGATCATTTCTATACAAAATAAAACTATTCGAAAATACCTCAAAATCGGATATGGTTGAATTTAACCATGTTTCGGAAAATGCTATTATATCCGAGTCGAAGGAAGTACTGGCTATGAAAAGATTTTTAAGCTTTGAAATAAGACCTCTGACATTCTGATAATGAATACAGATTTGGTCAGAAAATGAAGTTAGTTTTTTGACGGAGGTGTTTCGCCGGTTAAGGGCGGCCAATCTCAGGCTGAATAGGAATAAGTGCACCTTCTCCAGGGAGCGGTTGGTCTATCTGGGACTTGTCATTTGCGGGGAAGGAATATTTACCAATCCAGAGAAGGTGGAGGAGATCATAACCTTAGGTCCTCGACTAATTGTTAAGAGTTGCGGCAGTATATTGGGATGGCTACATGGTACAGGCGTTTCGTCCCCAACTTCGCGACTCAGGTACATCCGCTACGGGGCTCCTAAAGGAGGGGCGGAAATGATCATGGGGTGAAGAACAGGAGGAGGCATTGCGTCAATTGAAGGATAACTTGACGACTGCCCTTGTGTTGGCTTGTCCTGACTTTTCCGACAAATTCGTCTTGAAGACGGACGCAAGTGTGTATGGTCTCGGCGCAATGCTGACACAGATGATAGATGGACAGGAGCGAGTGATAGCGTACGCAAGTCGGAAGTTGCTGAAAGCTGAGACCTGTCAGCAGGCAGTTGAAGAAGAAATTGGGCAACTATATAGGAACTTAAACCACCGGGCGGACGATGAGGACTACATTCCCTGGAAGCTATGTGTGGCTAGTGGCCAGCGACAGAGGGTATTGCAAAAATGCCATAATGCTCCCACGGCCGGGTGACAAGGCGTGAGGAAACCCGTGTCAAGTTTGCCCCAAAAAGTCTACTGGCCGGTTATGCGAAGTCTGCCAGAAGTTCAAGAGCGAGCAACTCAAACTAGCTGGCCGCATGCTGATGAGACAGGTAGCGAAGCCGATGGCAGTGCTCTGCGCGGATTTCGTCCAGCACCTTCCACGGACGAGACATGGCAACACGAGCTACTAGTGTTCCACAACGTCATCTCGAAATGGGTGGAATTGGTCCCACTCAGGGGAGCTACGGCAGAGCACTTGCAGGCGACTTTTGGAGAGAGGATTTTGAGTAGGTTCGGAGTCCCCAAGAAGTTTGTGTGCGACAACGGGAAACAGTTTACGAGCCGTAGCTTCAAGTCTTTTCTGGAGTCCTTAGGTGTAGAGGCCCAGTATACCGTCTTGTAATATCCGCAAGAGAATCCCACCGAGAGGACCAATAAAACCGTGAAGACCATGAGAGCGCAGTTTATCGACTGCCATCAGAGTTCGTGGGGCGAGCTCTTACCGGAGATATCGCTAGCGGTCAGCAAAAGTGTGGGGGACTCCACAGGATTCAGTCGTGCTTTCCTGATGCAGGGCCGAGTGCCACGGCTGCCCACCGCTCTGTACGATCAGGTGACTCCGGGTTCCGCAACTAGTGCATACGACTACAGGGCGAAGGCGGATAGGTTGAGGGAAATCTGTTATATCGCCCACAGCAATCTCCAGCTTGCATCAAAAGACCAGGGTAAACACGACAATCTGCGGAGACGAGATTGACGGCCTTCGTTGGACTCGATGGTCGAGTAGGCGAGGAGTGATAGCGACACCCGTCGCTTGTGGGAGTACATCACATCGATGTAGATGAGACGTACGGAACCAGACACGGAATTCAGTCAGCTCCGCCGCAACTTTGACCTCATCGAGGAAAGGGACCAGCCGGCGCCGAAGTAGACGGCGACCTATGAGCCGGTGTCTGAAGACTGTTACTCAACGAGTAGGCTGGCCTTAGCTCAGTGACCCCAAAATCCTGATCTACGGCAAGGAGCCGGTCAATTTACAGCCTAAGCGAGCTAAAGTCACGGCAAGGAGTCATTAGCCCTATAGTTTTATTATTTTTGTTAGCTTATAAGCATTATAAGTATTAACAGACAGTAAGGCAAGGAACAGTTAGTCTTATAGTTTTATTATCTTCTTATTTTATAAACATTGTTTAGTAATATGAATAGTTAAGGCACGGTGCCGGTGTATTGATGTTAGTTAAGAACAAGAAGCTCAGTTTGAATTTATTTTGAATCCATGCGCCGGCCCTCGCAGCAACCGTGGTTGCTGATCGATTGCTTCGTCTTCGAGAGCGCAACTGCAATTCGTCGGCGAAGAGCAAAGTCTCCGAGGTGAAGTTGCGAAAGCTCGCGGCGAAGTTGAGCGACCGAGGCAATCGCACGGCTCACCTGCAAGCATCAGAGTGAGTAGACGCGTGTTGAAGAAGGCGAAGCAAGGGGCATAACCTTGACAAGAACGGTAGAATGTGAAATGGTAAAAAAAAAGCAAACGTGTGTAACGAAGTCGGCTAGATCTTTTTAATGTAGTTTAAGATTAAATTCGAGTACCGTGACTAACCTAGGTTCGACATAACCCCTTTCCCTAACCTAGTGTGCAGTGTGTGTGATTTGAGGCTCAGCCCGCCGTCCGAGTGAGTAATCCCGGCAGTGTATGTGATTCGAGGCTTAGCTCGCCGTCCGCGTGAGCTATACCGGCAGTATGTATATACTTCCCTCCCTATCCTGTAAGAGGAGTAAGAGGTATGATTTGTTCGAAGAACTTCCTTCCCCGTCTAAACCCTTTCCTAGAAAATTAATAAATGTCTTTTAGCTTGCTGACCCTGGTGAGACTGAGTTCTGTCCCCCGGTCAGTAGCTCCTTTACAAATGTCTCCGTTTTAGATAACAATTAGTTTACTTTAAAAAAATTTACAATTTCCTACCTACTTTTTCTTTACAGGCTATGCTGCTAATCGGCCAGAAATGGTTCTGTTCAATATGCTGGTCCCTCGCAGTCCTCCGGGCATCTTTTCCTCTGTGTTGGTATTTTCATTTGATAAGGTGCGGCCTGTACACTTGAACCAACTGCCTTGCTATGACCAACATTGCCGGCCGATTCTTGGCATATGTATTAAAATAACGAACAACAAAAAAGCAAGTAAGAGCTTCAAGTCGGGCTCCCAACCTGAATCCTTTTATTCCAACTCCAAATGGAACTCGTTTGAATTAATAGAGATTTTTTTTTTTTTTTTTTTATGAAAATCTTTATTATATTAACAGATAATATGAGTTTTTAAACATGTACATGCTTCAAAATTTGCATTTAACAATGTTTGTTTCTTAGTTTATTTTCTCCTGCTCTACATAAGGTTAAGGCTAAGCTGTCTTCTTAAGAATTGTTTTTAATTGTTTTGTAAAAGACCGAAGTGTCTTTTCTTCAGTCTATTTATAGGAATAGATCCGACAAGGGCTTGTGCAGATCTGTTTTGGTGGTTTATCAGTCTTTCGTTATAGCGACTGGAGTAGAAAGAGATCTGATCTTCTATTAGCGTAATATTCAGATCTCTGTGAAGGGTCAGATTATTGACATACCAGCTGCAGCCAGTTATTAGGCGTAAAGCTTTATTTTGGATTGTCTGGAAACGTCTTCTGTTTGATTTGGCAGCTGTGCCCCAAATCTGGATGCCATATCTCCAAGTTGGCGCAATGATTTGCTGGTAGATTTGAGTTTTGCACCGTAATGGAAGCTTACTTCTTCGGTTCAACATCCAGTGAAGTTTGTCTCTCTTCAGATAACAGGTTGTCGCAGCTTTTTCAAAATGTTCTCGATAAGTAAGTCGTTGGTCGAGGGTGATGCCCAGATATCTGGCCGAGGATGCTTGTGGAATTGGTTGCATGTTGAGAGAAACTGGTGCAGTTCGTTTACGTCGTAATGTGAAACAGACATTAATCGATTTGCTGGTGTTAATTCCCATGTTCCACTTCTTGGCCCAATTACCAAATTCATCGAGGTATCGCTGAATACCTGTTGTTGCTTCACTTTCTGATGTGTTTGAGTTTAAAACACAGACATCATCGGCGTAAGAAGCCAATAACATGCCAGAATTATTAATTTGTGGGATGTCGGCTGAAAATATTGTATATAGAATAGGAGCGAGAACGCTGCCTTGTGGGACTCCAGCAAGTAGTGGGTTGATTGGCGATTGACTATCCTGGACTTGTACCAGGAACTTTCTATTTTCCATAAATGATTTTAGTAGTTTAAACATATTAGCTGGGGTGGCTTGCTTAATTTTGGCTAGTAATCCTGGATGCCAAACACGGTCGAATGCCTGTTGTATATCCAGAAATACTCCGTTGCAATATTCGCCTTTATCAAACGCTTGAAGAATGTGATCAGTTACCCGATGCACTTGTTCTATTGTGCTATGACCAGCGCGGAACCCAAATTGATGTTCGGGAATCGTTTTATGTTGGTTTAAGTGATCAAGTAGCCGCGGAGCAATAAGTCTTTCGAAGACTTTGGAGATGGAGGGTAAAAGGCTTATAGGTCGATATGAGTCGGTATTTCTTTCAGGTTTTCCAGGTTTCAGTATCATTGTTATTCTTGCGACTTTCCAATGCGTGGGGAAGTGTTGCAATCTTAAGCATGCATTAAATATTATCGTGAGCATAAGAATTGCTCGTTTTGGAAGGACTTTCAGTACTGTATTATTTATAAGATCAAGACCTGGGGCTTTCTTGTTTTTAAGCTTACGGATTGTTTTGCTGACCTCTTCTAGACGGATGGCTTTGATTGGTAGACACGTTAGTAACGGAGTTGAAAGAATTGCCTCGGTGTTTTCTTTATCAGCTGTTGTGGCTGTGTCCAGTGGCGTAAATCGCTCGGCTAGGTGCTCCGCAAAAGTTGTCGCCTGTTCTTCAAATGATTTGCACCATTCTCCAGAGTTATTAAGCAGGGGAATTACTTGCTGTGGTTGCCGTTTGATAGTTTTTGTAAATTTCCATATCGAGTAGTGGGAGTCAGCGGTGTAGTCCAAGTTCGCCAGCAATGTATCAAAATGCTTGTTGCGGAGAAGTTGTAAGGCTTCACGCAGCTCGCTGGCAGCTCTTCGCCAAAGCATTTTGTCTTCGGGAAGGTGGGTCCGAAGGTAGCGCCTTCTTAATAATCTCTTGATGGCTAAAAGGTTTGCTATTTCGGTGGAAGAGCGACGTACTGGTCGATTAAAACGTGATTCAGAGTTGCTACCGTTATTGTTTGCTTCTTCGGCTGCTTGCAACACCTTACTAGTAAAGAGATCTACCGCATGATCTATGTCGTCCCCGGTGTTTATATCCAAATTGAGATGGATGGACCTATTCAGTGAGTTTCTGAATGCTGCGATATTGGCATTTCTGGTTAGGAGCCGCGAGTTCGTTGTCATCTCAGTTCCTTCGGAGTCTAAGTCAATGACCAATGCAAGATGGTCAGACTCCAGGTCCCAACTATCGGATATTCTAAGCATTGCGTGGGGTACGCCTTTGTATATTGCAAAATCGATATATGAGGGCGTGGCATCTAATCTGCTGGGGTAGCAAGTGGGGGCGCCTGTTGCAAGGATATCAGCCTGATGCCTTTGGAGAGTGCAGGCAAGCTCCCTTCCCCGTGCGTTGACGGATCTCGAGCCCCATAGAGGGTGTTTGGAGTTCCAATCGCCTGCTACAATATATTTGCTGTTGTTCATGCAGGTGAGCAGGTCAGAAAAATCGTCGCTCCGCCAGGTGAATCTGGGGGGACAGTAGATCGCACCAAACGTGATTTCGCCAAGATCTGTGTTGACTTTGACAAGTGAGAGCTGGACTCGCTCTGTGGCGATTGGCTCGAGAGGAAAGTGCCTAATATTTCTTCGTATTATAACAGCTGCTCCTCCTGCTCCTCTGTCATTAGAATGAATGGCTGTGTATACACAGAATCCATTTAGTTGGATAGGTCTTCTGCTAGTTGTTTTTATTTCACAAATTAGGGCTATGTCGATCTTGTTGTCTGTGATGAAATTACATAGCTCTAGCATTTTGCCAGTCAGACCCCTGGCGTTCCACACTAGTGTTTTGAGCTTCATTTTTGGTTGGCCGAGATAAGTAGAGCCATTATTTGGCTCTGCATCTCAAATAGTTTATTTTGCTGCTCGAAGAATTTATTAAAGTTTTCTTGCATCACTTTAATCATTTGCTCAAATTTCGTCTCATGAGCCGCTTCGTTCTCCCACTGGGAAAAGGTGAAAGGCGATTGAGCTTGATTATTTTGCGGCTGTTGTCGCAAATGTACTCGCTGGGTTGTGTGCCCTTGGTGTTGTTGTTGGTAGTTATGTGTATCACTATTAAAATGGTTGGTAGCATTAAGTGGAGCCTACCTTTTGGGACCTCTGTTTGCATGACTACGTGCCATGTCTGCATAGGAGATTCCAGTTGCTTTTACGTAAGGGGATGGCGCCAAAGCAGTATATGTGCTCGAGGGTCCTGCACTCTTTGTAGGTTTTTTCTTAGGCTGTGTTCGTTGCAAATATTGTTTGAATTTTTCGCAGCCCTTGAAGTTGGCCGGATGATCACCCCACACAGGGCACAAGTGGCTGGAGTATTTTTTGGACGTGTGCAATCGGACGTTTTATGTTCTTCGCCACAGACGACGCAAATGTATTCTCGATGGCAATATTTGGATGTGTGACCGTAATCCTGGCAGCGATGGCATTGAGTTATTTCGGAAGATTTCCTTGCGACCTCGATGTTTACTCTCTGTCTGCAGAAAAGTTTGGACCCAAGAACATTTTTGTTATTTTCTTTGGGGACTAGACTTATGAAAAACATGTTCATAGGATTGCCTGTCTTCCTTGATTTGGGGTTGTAGATGTTTAAAGCTTGATGGCCCAATTTTTTAGTTGGTCCTCAATCTGTGTCTTAGATGTGCAGGGGGATAGTCCTAGAATAACCACCTTATAAGGCTTGTCCTCTTTTAGCTGGTACGAATGAAACTCAATTTTATATGCGTTTAGCTGACGAACAGTTGCTCGATAGCTTTCAGAATCTTTGGCGTAAATTCTTGTTATTCCTCCCATCGAGGATTTGACTTCAATGTTGTCCAAATCGCAAGCTTCTTCTATACAGATTAAAAGCTCTTGAAGATTGACTACGTCCTGAATGACAATAGGTGGCGGCTTCGAGGTTTTTTTGGCTGTGTGTCCAGGAGTGTTATTGTTAGACTGTGATCCGGCAGTTAACCGTGCGCGGGCAGCAGCGGCACTGGTACTGGGAAGCTCACTTTCGAGGATATGGTTTTGAGGTGGAACAAGACCAGGATATAACTCATCTAGATCCATATCAGGAGTTTCATCTTCTGCTAGAATGGCGAATGGGTTACCTTCTAAAGGATTATTGTCGATTAGTGCCGAGTTGTTGGCGGCGGTAGCATTGGTGGCATTGATGGTGTTATTATTGTTTGTAGCTGTTTTTTTTATGTTTAAAGCTGGAGAGTTGGGCAGCTTGCGTTTTTTTTGCTGTATTAGCAAGTGGCGCGGTGACGGATTGGTCGGTTGTTCATTAATAGAGCCGTTATCAGCAGTGGGCTGATCCGCATTGCCCTCTGGCAATTGGGGAAAATTATTATTATGGTTAGCCATAAAGTTTGCAAATTCGCGATTTGAATCAGTCATTTTAAATATGCTTGAAGTAAGTTTTATGTGATTGCGATTGTTTTCTATTTAAAATTTGCTTCGAAAATTCCTCGGGCCTTTTCTGCAGAATTTCGCAGAGCGGGCCCACGTATTTTGTTTGTATACGCACAACGAAATTAACTTTTTTGTAGTAGAAAGACCGACACAAAAGAGAGATTCCGATGACTGGCGCCGTTTCTCCGCGCGAAACTTGCTGGCGAGCAATAGAATAACGGTGAAATTTAAAGAGAAAAAACAACGTTTTTTTGTGCGCGGCGATCGAACAGAGCTGCACGTCTGCACGCTTTGAAAGCTAGATCGCGAATGTGAATTAATAGAGATGAACTAAAAAAAAGAAGTTCCATTGGCAGGGTTTGAACTCGCAACTGACTGCATATTTACTTTTCTCGGTAGGGCTCGAACTCGCGACAGACCGCACCACTTGCCACTGCCTCTACTCAACATCCACACTAATAATTGCGTATTATTGAGAAAAACACCAATTAAAATAGCAACACAGAAAACAATCGCAGTGAAGACAGAATTCGAAGCAGACGCGCATGAATGTGTGTGTGTACAATGTACACTGCATACTGTACGTGTACATAGAAATTCTTGAATATTGCGTCGCAACACGTGCGTAGTAGTGCAAAAAATACCGAAAAACAAAACAAAAACCGATCTTAATGAAATGTTCCACAGTATATCTTATTGTAGCATAGAATATTTGTGTATTCTCAAAAAGTCAATTGCATTTAAATTGTGGCTTAAATTGGCTGGCAATACAAGTTGGGTTATTAACTTGATTTATAGCTCTGCGGTGGTAACGGGGAGGTGGCGATAGGTATAAAATGAAAGATACTTGATATATATATATATAATATTCTAGAAGCAACATATCAAGTTTGGAGACTCTAGCTCTTATTATTTACCCAATTAGCTAAAAAAAAATCGGATGTCGATATCGATTTTTATCGAATGCTTGGAAACAGAGTAAGTTATCGATTATCGGAAACAAACTCGATCTGCGGAGGCACTAGGAGGACCTACAACTAAAACTTCTGTAGCTCTTATAGTTTCTGAGATACTTGCGTTCATACATACGGACAGATGGACAGACGGAGAGACCGACGGACAGACAGACGGACATGGCTAGATCGACTCGGCTATTGATGCTGACCAAGAATATATATACTTATGGGGTCGTAGACGCTTCCTTCAGCCTGTTACATACATTTACATTTTGCACAAAAACATTTTACCCCTTTTACCCGTTTTTAATGGGTTCGAGGTATAAAAAATAGTTTGGATATGAGGTGAGTGAGATGCGGGGGTGGGAACCGAAGCTTGCTCGGCTTGCATATTCTGGGTTGTTGCCCACGCTGGTGGCGGTGTATTTGAGGATAACAGCCACTTTAAGTGTGCTATTTTCTTAGTTTTTTTTGTTTTTACATCTCCGCGTTTTCCCATCACACTCGCTCTCTACCCTCTTAGTGTTTTTAGTTTGTCTCATATTCGCTTTTAATTCACTCAATCTAATTCCAATTTCAGCTCCAGATAGATTTTGTATAATGATGCCGTTGTTATTCGGAACATGTCACGGTCGCCATGTATTATGTTGAGGTCGCCATGTATTATATTAAGGTCTCAATATATAATGTTGTGAATTTCATTGATGCTCAGCTCACAAGTAGGTTTCAAAAAGGAGAGCACGTCTTGTTCATTAGTAAGTGTTTTATTGAATGAATATTCACATGGTTCTTAAATGTTAACTAAGAGAGATATGCACATATATACCATGAGTGGTCAATGCATGTAAGTACTGACGCGGCTTTGATTGTGCCCACTTGAAATGGGCTGGGTACTTGCGTTATGTTTACGTAACGAAAAAGTGTCTTTGTTTGTATTATGTGTAGCGGCAAAGTGTTTCTGTTCAATATATTTGGTAGACACTGGATACAGTGTACTCTCGATACATGCGCATTCTATAGAATCATAAATAGAAAAAAAAGGATTAGAAAGCAGCAAAGAAAACAATTCAATTTCAGTTGCAATGCTCTTGACACGACTCAATAAACAAATGTGTGTGTACATGTATACAGAAATTCTTGGAATATGCGCTAGCTGCCGGAAGCACGAGGCCAACCAAAAACATTTTCTCCAATTACTTTTGTGTTTCCTAACCGATCTTGATGAAATTTAAATGGTAGATCTTATTATACTATAGAATATTTGTATATTCTCAAAAAGACAATTTAATTTAAATTGCGGCTTAAATTGATGTGCAATGCCAATTGGCTTATTAATTTGATGTATAGCTTATAGCTATAAAATGAAAGATACATGATATACAATATATATACTACTCTAGAAGCAACATATCAAGTTTGGTGAGTCTTGCTCTTAAAACTATAAGATTAGCTCAAAAAACTTGATTTTGATATCGATTTTTATCGATTACTGGAAAACCGGGCAAGTTGTCTATTATCGGAAACAACCCCGTACTGCGCGGGCACTAGGAGGACCGACTTACCTAATTCAAGTCTCTAGCTCTTGTAGATTCAGAGATACTTGCATTCATACATACGGACGGAGGGACAGGCGGACATGGCTGAATGCTGATCAAAAATAAATATACTTTATAGGGTCGGAGATGCTTCCTTCTGCCTAATACATACATTTGCACAAAAACATTACGCCCTTTTTCCCATTTTTAAGTTCAGGGTATAAAAACGAGAAAGAAGGGCTATTTGGCATGCCAAAGATTGAATATCCCTGCAGACCCAACCTTGTCATAATACTTTTAACGCTTGCCCGTATCTAAGAAGCACTGGGAAAATAGTTAATGCTGAGTTTGGTTAAGATATCCTGAAAAACAAAAAGGTTTTCATACAAATTAATTTTCGACCGATTGTTCCTATGGCAGCTGTATGATATAGTAGCCCGATGTATAAAATATTTTGCTTAAATGTAGGGAGCATAGTGAGAACTATAAATCCCGAGTTTGGTCAAGTTATCTTGATAAGCAAAAAAGAACCAACTTTTCAGCCAATCGTTCCTATGGGAGCTATATCATATAGTGGGCCGATGTAAATAAGATTATTCATATATGTAGGAAGCATGGTAAAACTTATAAATGCCGATTTTGGCCAATATATCTTGAAAAACAAAAAGGTTTTTCATAGAACAATTTAATTTTCGACCGATCGTTCCTATGAAGCTATATGATATAGGGGTCGGGTCCCACATATGTACAGCAGGCAACCAAAAGAAGCACTTCTGAAAAGTTTCGTGACAATAGTTTTCAAACTGACAGACTATTTCGCATACAAACAGACTGATGGACGAACGGACAGGCGGACTTGGCAATTTTGATTCGGCTATTGATACTGATCGAGAATATATGTATATACTTTATGGGGTCGGAGATGTCTCTTTTAATGCGTTACACATTTCACGACAAAATTATAATACCCTCTGCAAGGGTATAAAAACATAGATTTTAACACGAGCACGACTATTGAAGAAAACTAAACGAATTTAGAAAGAAGCTATACCCACAAATCGAAGAACATTCCAAAGAATATCGAATAATACCTTACCAATCATTTTTTGTGGAATTATTGCTAATTAATTTTCACCAATTTTACGTTCAAAATATGTTTTGAATCGATGGACTAATGTTGTAGTGGCCCGGACTATGAAAACTGTTGTTCCAGACATAAAAAAATGGTTCCATTTCATTTTTACAACTTCAAGCATACTTTGCGGCATGAACACTATTCATATTCAGTTAATAACAAATTGTGGCAAATGAGTGCACCATTCCTGGTTGTTATAGATACTTTTCAAAATGTGGATTTGATAAGAAGACACTAAAATATATTCGTGGTAAATGTATGGATTATCCAAACTTTTTAAAAAGTTAAATCATACATATGGCAGTCAACACCGTTGTCAATTTTCTTCAGATTAACTTTTATAATAGAAGGTAATTAGTAGAATTATTTCCATCAATTAGATATTCTTTTAAAGTTATTAATATTATTTGCTAGATTATTTTGGATATGTATAATATTTATTTGGGCATGAAAAATGGGCTCGATTTTCCTTCTCACGGTGACAAGGTTTCATACAGATTAGACAACTATAGGAGTAACGACTACGTATATTTATTGGTTAAACACTTTTCCCTCAACCAGTATATGTCTAATAAAAAACAAGTAAGAGGTTCTAGTCGGGAGCTCCCGACTAGGGGATACCCTAACACCAAATGCAAATATCTATCCTATTCTAGAAGCTACATGTCAAGTTTGGTGGCTCTAGCTCTTAGTATTTACCAACATTGCTCAAAAAACCGGATTTCAATATCGACTTTTATCGATTGCTTGGAAACGGGGCAAGTTATCGAATATCGGTTAAAAACTCGATCTGCGCGGCACTAGGAGGACCTACAGCTAAAATTGCAAGTCTCTAGCTCTTAAAGGTTCTGAGATCCTTGCATTCATACATACGGACGGATGGACAGACGGGCGGACGAACAGACGGACATGGCTAGATCGACTAGGCTGTTGATGCTGATCAAGAATATATATGCTTTATGGGGTCGGAGATCCTTCCTTCTGCCTGTTACATACATTTGCACATATTTTTTGATGGGTTCAGGGTATAATAAGGTAACCAATAATTTTATAGAAGCTTTAAAGAAACGCACCACTAAAAACAAACCTCTTACAAATACTTATATAACAACTATATTTGAATACCTGTTTTTAGTAGTCTCTGTCCACTGAACACATTTCTGACACATTTCAGAAAATGTCACATTCTTGCAAAATGTGTAAAATTTGGCCTGTACGTTACCGCATAAGAAAACACATTTCACACATTTTACAAAAAAAGGCACATTTTTCAAATGTGTAAATTCGCCCCGAACATTTCGTATTTTTTGCGAGATCGAGATTTCTATCGATGTTGTGAAAAATGTGAAAGTATCATAACCATAAACAGCTGAAATAGAACCCTTACTATGAGAGCGCATTATTTGAATTTTGGAAGAAAAACTTTGCGGCGCTTATGTAAGTTAAAGCAACTCGATCAGCTGTTTATTTAAAGAAGCGGTACTTTGTTACCGACTTACCGGTGGAACACCAATAATTGAAACTTGAAAATGTGACATTTCGGAAGCCAGTGGACAGAGGCTATAAGCTCCGAAAACAGTAAAGTTTAAGGCTATAATTCAACATGTGGTGTTACATGTACATGGAAATTCTTGAAAATTGCGTCGCAACACGTGCGTAGTAGTGCAAAAAATACCGAAAAACAAAACAAAAACCGATCTTAATGAAATGTTCCACAGTATATCTTATTGTAGCATAGAATATTTGTGTATTCTCAAAAAGTCAATTGCATTTAAATTGTGGCTTAAATTGGCTGGCAATACAAGTTGGGTTATTAACTTGATTTATAGCTCTGCGGTGGTAACGGGGAGGTGGCGATAGGCATAAAATGAAAGATACTTGATATATATATATATAATATTCTAGAAGCAACATATCAAGTTTGGAGACTCTAGCTCTTATTATTTACCCAATTAGCCAAAAAAAAATCGGATGTCGATATCGATTTTTATCGAATGCTTGGAAACAGAGTAAGTTATCGATTATCGGAAACAAACTCGATCTGCGGAGGCACTAGGAGGACCTACAACTAAAACTTCTGTAGCTCTTATAGTTTCTGAGATACTTGCGTTCATACATACGGACAGATGGACAGACGGAGAGACCGACGGACAGACAGACGGACATGGCTAGATCGACTCGGCTATTGATGCTGACCAAGAATATATATACTTATGGGGTCGTAGACGCTTCCTTCAGCCTGTTACATACATTTACATTTTGCACAAAAACATTTTACCCCTTTTACCCGTTTTTAATGGGTTCAGGGTATAAAAAATAGTTTGGATATGAGGTGAGTGAGATGCGGGGGTGGGAACCGAAGCTTGCTCGGCTTGCATATTCTGGGTTGTTGCCCACGCTGGTGGCGGTGTATTTGAGGATAACAGCCACTTTAAGTGTGCTATTTTCTTAGTTATTTTTGTTTTTACATCTCCGCGTTTTCCCATCACACTCGCTCTCTACCCTCTTAGTGTTTTTAGTTTGTCTCATATTCGCTTTTAATTCACTCAATCTAATTCCAATTTCAGCTCCAGATAGATTTTGTATAATGATGCCGTTGTTATTCGGAACATGTCACGGTCGCCATGTATTATGTTGAGGTCGCCATGTATTATATTAAGGTCTCAATATATAATGTTGTGAATTTCATTGATGCTCAGCTCACAAGTAGGTTTCAAAAAGGAGAGCACGTCTTGTTCATTAGTAAGTGTTTTATTGAATGAATATTCACATGGTTCTTAAATGTTAACTAAGAGAGATATGCACATATATACCATGAGTGGTCAATGCATGTAAGTACTGACGCGGCTTTGATTGTGCTCGCTACATTTAAATGGTATCATATTACATTGCACTTGAAATGGGCTGGGTACTTGCGTTATGTTTACGTAACGAAAAAGTGTCTTTGTTTGTATTATGTGTAGCGGCAAAGTGTTTCTGTTCAATATATTTGGTAGACACTGGATACAGTGTACTCTCGATACATGCGCATTCTATAGAATCATAAATAGAAAAAAAAGGATTAGAAAGCAGCAAAGAAAACAATTCAATTTCAGTTGCAATGCTCTTGACACGACTCAATAAAAACCCGCATGAATGTGTGTGGTTACATGTATACAGAAATTCTTGGAATTTGCGCTAGCTGCCGGAAGCACGAGGCCAACCAAAAACATTTTCTCCAATTACTTTTGTGTTTCCTAACCGATCTTGATGAAATTTAAATGGTAGATCTTATTGTACTATAGAATATTTGTATATTCTCAAAAAGTCAATTTAATTTAAATTGCGGCTTAAATTGATGTGCAATGCCAATTGGCTTATTAATTTGATGTATAGCTTATAGCTATAAAATGAAAGATACTTGATATACAATATATATACTACTCTAGAAGCAACATATCAAGTTTGGTGAGTCTTGCTCTTAAAACTATAAGATTAGCTCAAAAAACTTGATTTTGATATCGATTTTTATCGATTACTGGAAAACCGGGCAAGTTGTCTATTATCGGAAACAACCCCGTACTGCGCGGGCACTAGGAGGACCGACATACCTAATTCAAGTCTCTAGCTCTTGTAGATTCAGAGATACTTGCATTCATACATACGGACGGAGGGACAGGCGGACATGGCTGAATGCTGATCAAAAATAAATATACTTTATAGGGTCGGAGATGCTTCCTTCTGCCTAATACATACATTTGCACAAAAACATTACGCCCTTTTTCCCATTTTTAGTTCAGGGTATAAAAACGAGAAAGAAGGGCTATTTGGCATGCCAAAGATTGAATATCCCTGCAGACCTAACCTTTTCATAATACTTTTAACGCTTGCCCGTATCTAAGAAGCACTGGGAAAATAGTTAATGCTGAGTTTGGTTAAGATATCCTGAAAAACAAAAAGGCTTTCATACAAATTAATTTTCGACCGATTGTTCCTATGGCAGCTGTATGATATAGTAGCCCGATGTATAAAATATTTTGCTTAAATGTAGGGAGCATAGTGAGAACTATAAATCCCGAGTTTGGTCAAGTTATCTTGATAAGCAAAAAAGAACCAACTTTTCAGCCAATCGTTCCTATGGGAGCTATATCATATAGTGGTCCGATGTAAATAAGATTATTCATATATGTAGGAAGCATGGTAAAACTTATAAATGCCGATTTTGGCCAATATATCTTGAAAAACAAAAAGGTTTTTCATAGAACAATTTAATTTTCGACCGATCGTTCCTATGAAGCTATATGATATAGTGGTCGGGTCCCACATATGTACAGCAGGCAACCAAAAGAAGCACTTCTGAAAAGTTTCGTGACAATAGTTTTCAAACTGACAGACTATTTCGCATACAAACAGACTGATGGACGAACGGACAGGCGGACTTGGCAATTTTGATTCGGCTATTGATACTGATCGAGAATATATGTATATACTTTATGGGGTCGGAGATGTCTCTTTTAATGCGTTACACATTTCACGACAAAATTATAATACCCTCTTCAAGGGTATAAAAACATAGATTTTAACACGAGCACGACTATTGAAGAAAACTAAACGAATTTAGAAAGAAGCTATACCCACAAATCGAAGAACATTCCAAAGAATATCGAATAATACCTTACCAATCATTTTTTGTGGAATTATTGCTAATTAATTTTCACCAATTTTACGTTCAAAATATGTTTTGAATCGATGGACTAATGTTGTAGTGGCCCGGACTATGAAAACTGTTGTTCCAGACATAAAAAAATGGTTCCATTTCATTTTTACAACTTCAAGCATACTTTGCGGCATGAACACTATCCATATTCAGTTAATAACAAACTGTGGCAAATGAGTGCACCATTCCTGGTTGTTATAGATACTTTTCAAAATGTGGATTTGATAAGAAGACACTAAAATATATTCGTGGTAAATGTATGGATTATCCAAACTTTTTAAAAAGTTAAATCATACATATGGCAGTCAACACCGTTGTCAATTTTCTTCAGATTAACTTTTATAATAGAAGGTAATTAGTAGAATTATTTCCATCAATTACATATTCTTTTAAAGTTATTAATATTATTTGCTAGATTATTTTGGATATGTATAATATTTATTTGGGCATGAAAAATGGGCTCGATTTTCCTTCTCACGGTGACAAGGTTTCATACAGATTAGACAACTATAGGAGTAACGACTACGTATATTTATTGGTTAAACACTTTTCCCTCAACCAGTATATGTCTAATAAAAAACAAGTAAGAGGTTCTAGTCGGGAGCTCCCGACTAGGGGATACCCTAACACCAAATGCAAATATCTATCCTATTCTAGAAGCTACATGTCAAGTTTGGTGGCTCTAGCTCTTAGCACTAACCAAATAACATATAGACCGGACAAACCGTACTTTTGAGGGTGACATTCTAAATTTCTGCGGCTGGTCCAAACTCGCCTTCGTTTTTGTTCGGGTTCGAGAGATGCCCGCATGCTCTCAGAGCAAGAGCGTAAAAATACATATGGCCTGTGTCGGGGAACGGCAACGCTGTCTTTTTACTCGCTCACTCTACAAGAAACTGCTGTGGCTTACTCTCATCCATATGATTTGTGCGATAGAACGGCATCGCTGTTTTTTATATCGCTCCCACTACAGGAAACTGCTTTGGCTTACTCTCAATGCTCTTTCAATTTGTCTATGTACCGTTTAAATGTTTGTGTGTGTATTTGTCCGGTGGCATTTCTTCCCTTTTGAGGGGACGAGTAATATGAAATAATGAAAGGGTTTGCCAAGTCGATGAGAAATTCTTTCTTTTTAGCTCGTTCTTCTTCGAAAGGGTACCTAAGCGTTGGCATGTGTGCATTTAAAAGTTTTTGGACTTGCTATTCACGCATACTTGCGTATTTTGTATATGAATAGAAGCATTTATGCGCTTGTGTGCCTGTTGGTCCCTGCCTGCCTGTCCGATGCAAATTTGGCAATATTTTTGGACTTCTGAATTTCGAGCTCTGCGCACACACACACAGAGACACAAATGTGTGTGAATGGGCTGATCATGGGCGCAAAATTTAAAAATATCATTATTGGCACGCGTCTGACGCGCGCCCTTCTTTTTTATGTATGCGTGAATAGCAAGTCCAAAAACTTTTAAATGCACACATGCCAACGCTTAGGTACCCTTTCGAAGAAGAACGAGCTAAAAAGAAAGAATTTCTCATCGACTTGGCAAACCCTTTCATTATTTCATATTACTCGTCCCCTCAAAAGGGAAGAAATGCCACCGGACAAATACACACACAAACATTTAAACGGTACATAGACAAATTGAAAGAGCATTGAGAGTAAGCCAAAGCAGTTTCCTTTAGTGGGAGCGAGATAAAAAACAGCGATGCCGTTCTATCGCACAAATCATATGGATGAGAGTAAGCCACAGCAGTTTCTTGTAGAGTGAGCGAGTAAAAAGACAGCGTTGCCGTTCCCCGACACAGGCCATATGTATTTTTACGCTCTTGCTCTGAGAGCATGCGGGCATCTCTCGAACCCGAACAAAAACGAAGGCGAGTTTGGACCAGCCGCAGAAATTTAGAATGTCACCCTCAAAAGTACGGTTTGTCCGGTCTATATGTTATTTGGTTAGTGCTCTTAGTATTTACCAACATTGCTCAAAAAACCGGATTTCAATATCGACTTTTATCGATTGCTTGGAAACGGGGCAAGTTATCGAATATCGGATAAAAACTCGATCTGCGCGGCACTAGGAGGACCTACAGCTAAAATTGCAAGTCTCTAGCTCTTAAAGGTTCTGAGATCCTTGCGTTCATACATACGGACGGATGGACAGACGGGCGGACGAACAGACGGACATGGCTAGATCGACTCGGCTGTTGATGCTGATCAAGAATATATATGCTTTATGGGGTCGGAGATTTTATGTCTGGAACAACAGTTTTCATAGTCCGGGCCACTACAACATTAGTCCATCGATTCAAAACATATTTTGAACGTAAAATTGGTGAAAATTAATTAGCAATAATTCCACAAAAAATGATTGGTAAGGTATTATTCGATATTCTTTGGAATGTTCTTCGATTTGTGGGTATAGCTTCTTTCTAAATTCGTTTAGTTTTCTTCAATAGTCGTGCTCGTGTTAAAATCTATGTTTTTATACCCTTGCAGAGGGTATTATAATTTTGTCGTGAAATGTGTAACGCATTAAAAGAGATATCTCCGACCCCATAAAGTATATACATATATTCTCGATCAGATCCTTCTGCCTGTTACATATATATGCACAAATTTTTTAATGGGTTCAGGGTATAATAAGGTAACCAATAATTTTATAGAAGCTTTAAAGAAACGCACCACTAAAAACAAACCTCTTACAAATACTTATATAACAACTATATTTGAATACCTGTTTTTAGTAGTCTCTGTCCACTGAACACATTTCTGACACATTTCAGAAAATGTCACATTCTTGCAAAATGTGTAAAATTTGGCCTGTACGTTACCGCATAAGAAAACACATTTCACACATTTTACAAAAAAAGGCACATTTTTCAAATGTGTAAATTCGCCCCGAACATTTCGTATTTTTTGCGAGATCGAGATTTCTATCGATGTTGTGAAAAATGTGAAAGTATCATAACCATAAACAGCTGAAATAGAACCCTTACTATGAGAGCGCATTATTTGAATTTTGGAAGAAAAACTTTGCGGCGCTTATGTAAGTTAAAGCAACTCGATCAGCTGTTTATTTAAAGAAGCGGTACTTTGTTACCGACTTACCGGTGGAACGCCAATAATTGAAACTTGAAAATGTGACATTTCTTAAGCCAGTGGACAGAGGCTATAAGCTCCGAAAACAGTAAAGTTTAAGGCTATAATTCAACATGTGGTGTTAATATTTTGGAAATGCGAAGAGAGGTATGTACTTTCGATAATAAACAGATATTAGTACTATGAAATAAGTAGTCTCACCTTTTGCGAATGTTTAAATATAATATGTTTCTTTAAGTATAGATCATTAGCATTGTTGGATTAAGCAGCAGCCGCATCAAATCAGCATAAGCAATCATTTATGTAAACATATACATATATTGTAATCTTAGCTTAGTGAAACAGCTGTTAGTTGTGAACAAGGTTGGCAAGCCTTTTTTGCAATTGTCGCAGCTGCTATAAAATTGCATATTCTCTTTAATCTTGCTCACTTGTTCGTTGTTGATCGAGGCGATAAAATAAACTGAATTATAACGTGTTGTTGTGGAAAGCCAAAATTGACTTTAGTTCCTGACAGTAGTTTTCAAAACAGTTGCTAAAAAAACATTAGTAACTCAACATTTGGAGGCCCCGGCGAGATTTAATATTGCAGTGCATATAAGCCAAATAAATCTAGTGCAAAATTAAAATTGTGATTAGTCAAGTGCAACATAATTATCGTAAATTGTTATAATTAGGCAATTGCTGACAATTTAATTTATTTATATATTTATTAACCAATACTGGTAGCTTTCAGGTTATTATAACTTAAAGACATTACATTAAATATATATATATATATATATATATCACTGATATCATTCTTCTGTCTTCCAGAGATGACAAATGTAGTAGCTCTGTATGGCGCTAAGGGGTCAGCAAAGTTAAGGCAATACAGATTAAATTTTAAAAACTGCTTTTGCAGTCTTTCATTTCTATTTGTGTCGTTCTGCAAAACCAGTATATCAAGCTGAGACGTAATGCATTTGAATATTTTAAGGTCATCGGCAAATAATAGATATTCGGACGAACGGAAGCAACTCCCAATATCAATAATAAACAAGTTAAATGGAAGCGGACCAAAACAACTCCCATGTGATGCACTTGAGATTCAGTTCGCATTCCAGATACGTTATGATAATAAATCCTAAGACTACCAGTAGCTTTATCTGAGTCCAGGATTAACGCAGGCGCAATTGAATGGTGTGAGGGCATTAAGGAATTATTTCGCAAGACGTGAAGGATATCAGATGAGCGACTAGCTCACCGGCGCATTGGCGCCGGTAAAGAACAGCAAATCGTAGGCCAAGCGAGGAGAGTGGCCAACGCAGGGGTGGCAATGGCCTTATAAGATAATCATAGAGCCTCTTACTTACTGTCAAAACGCAGTCCGGTGAAGAGAGCGCATCTCGAAGATAACGGCAGCACTCTGATAAAGAGCGTGAATGAAGAGTAGCTGTAGCACGCAACAGGTTAGTCATCCATCCAGCGCAGCAATTATTAAAGAGAGCCGAGTGCAGCAAAATTAGACGAAAAAGTTGTTGTAATGACGAAGCAGTGTAAAATGCGTGCGTAGTCCGGTCTCACGAAAAAGCAATTCGATATTAGCCGCTACAACAACAGAATTAGTAACGCCGCTTGCGTCAATCACTGGGAGTTTTTTGTGATCGGCAAAATATTAGCGAAAATTTGTTCGATCGGCGAAGATGTGCGTTGGCGAATGGATGCTTCCAGATTTATTGCTGTATCATCATTCGCAGATTTAGGCCTGTGCACGAATCTAGACACTTTTACTGATAAAGGCCAAAACGAAGTGTTATAGACTTTTGTAAATAACGGTTGAGGAACCCCCAGCTTAAAGTTCACAAATCGCATTAATGATAAATCCGCATTTAGTTTAACCAGCTTGAAACACGTAAGCCCATCAATATTAACTTTAAGATTGTTAGTAACATATCTCAACATCGCCTCTTGTTGCGTTTTGGTTGTGAATTTACCAACATGTAAGTATTTTAAGCTATGCTTTACTTCAAGATCTGAGCAATTAGGCGCTTCGCCAACCACAAGTTTGTTGTTATTGTTTGCCCGTTTCCTTTTTTGTTGGGGGTAAGTGACCGAGGTCAGTGCCCTGCAGCTGTTGAAACAGAATATTGTTCGCTTTCAACGACGCGCTGTTGAGTCTTTGTATGTATTATATGCTTAGGAGCAAGTTTTGGTAATGCAATTCTGCCTTATTGTTGGTTTAAGCAGTATTAAGGTTTTCCAGATTTAGCACTTTAGCACTAAGATCATCAATTTCGAGTGAAAATCATTAGACACGACACAGTAGTCACATTGCCATAGTAGATTGGGCAAGTTTGTTAAAAGCTTTAAGGCCTCGGTTGATAAATCAATGCACGCAATATGAAACACTCTGCGGTAAATCGAAGAGCACTGAATAGCATCAAAGTTTCTCAGCTGAGCTGCTGATACCTCAGTCTTGCACTCAACACAAATGCGAAACGGCATAGAAAAGCACGACCGAACGCTGCGAAAGCTGATGATCGAATTTACGGCTCCCAAATAATCGCAACTACATAGACGCCGCAAGTTAACTTTCGCGCTCTCCCTTTTGTGCGGCCATTCGCCGGCTCAGCTTATATACATTCGCTTCTACATAAGCAGCTGCACAATTCGTCGCATTTTGTGTGCTCAGTTTTTGGTGATGTGATTTAGCGCTTGTTGAAAAATGATGCAAGGCGAGAACACAAATAATATGCAGGCAAACAGGGTGTCTTTTCTTAAGCGCAAGGCGGCTGCATTGTTCGAGCGAGACAAGTGTATTGATAATGAGTTATCTGAGGATAAATATAAAAAGTCTTATGCCGTCGACTTAGAAGTGCGCCTATTGCTAATTGAACAAACTAAGTCTGCCTTTAATACCGCGCATAACTCGCTAGAGGATCTTCGATCTTCGATGAAATTGGCAGCAAATTACGCGATGATTTTGACGAGTTGATTGCCATGGTTGAAGCTCGCGATCGCGTAAATATTCAGCGTCACCAATCTAACGGCCCGTCCCACTCAACCTTTCTTCGTCATGAGGATTTGCCAAACCAAACTGTGATCTTGGCCAACAGAACGTGCTTACCCGAGCTCAAATTACCCTAGTGGCTATACCGAATATTCGGATTTCATTGCGATGTTTGAGTCAGTTGTCGACAAGGATACCGAGCTGTTTAATATTGAAAAGTCGCAGCATCTCCGTTCATGTTTGTCTGGCCTTGCACCAGATTTCTGGTGCCAATTATCGTGTGGCTGTGGATATTCTCAATTTAGTAATAAACGTCTTCTTTTCCAGGCACACATCAATTACATTGGGCTCAAGAAGGTAGTTTCGGAGTCGGACAAAGTCAATTCGCATATGTGTGCGTTGCAGACTTTGGGCAGTTTGCACACGCTGGTTCAAAGGTTTGATACCCAGACTCTGACCAAACGGAAGGAGGCCGCAGGTATTGACAAAATCCCGACTGCTGATGAGTTCTTCACATTTCTGGAAAGGCGTAGTCAAAGGCTAGAGAGCGTGCAACATGCCATGTCATCCCATATGTCCAACTCTCAGGTGGGCAAATCCAACCATAACACTAACCACAGCAAAAGATCGCTTGTAGCTGAGACTAACTAAAATGGGTGCAGTTTTTGTGACGCATCTGGTCACGGGATCTACACATGTAGTAAATTCGGAAATTTATCAGTATACCTTCGGCATGAGGAATTCAAGAAACTGGCCCTTTGTTATAACTGCCTAAGGAAGGGACACCAAACTCGGTCTTGCAGAAGTAGTCATTGTCGTACTTGTGGAAGAAAGCATCATACCCCGCATTTTGCTTCTTCACCAGAAGCTGAAGCGTCGACACAGTCTCACTCCACTATCTCTCTTCAGTCTGGTGTTGTGCTCTTGGCCACTGCAGTGGTAATGGAACAGTTCTGGTTCCTTGGTTCCCTGTAGGGCCTTATTAGACTCAGGTTCTCAGTTGTAAATGGTCACATCCCGTTTCGCACAGAGACTTCATTTAAGGAAATCTTCGACAGTTGTCACGGGTCTCGGAGACGCAAGCTTCTCTACTAAAGGATCAGCCGTTAAGATTCACATGAAGTCACAAGACTCCAAAAATTCCCGATAGTCAGCCTAGCTTCATCATCGATCATCGGACTGGAAATTTCCCTCGAACATAAAGTTGGCTAATCCTGCGTTCAACAAACCACAGCGAGTTGATCTTTTAATTGGAACGAGCCTTTTCTTTAACCCTTGTGTGTTGGGCGAATTGTGCTTTCGCCAGGACTACCTCTTCTGCAAAAAACTCGCCTTGGCTGGGTCGTGACCTGCGGGATTGAGAGACTGCGCAGTACCTCGTTGTTGGCTGCTGGCCTCACTCCTGATAGCGAAACTGGTCAGTTGGACTTTCGTCTGGATGAGTTGGTTCAGCGTTTTTGGGAAGTTTAAAGGTTGGAAGAGCCTATGGTAAAAGCCACCAAAGAAGAGTTGGAATGCGAGCAGTATTATGCCAATAACTTCTCCCGCTTACCATCCGGCGAGTATTCAGTGCGGCTGCCTCTGAAGCGGAGTGCAGAGCTTCTAGGAGAGTCTTATGGCCAGGCTTATCGAAGATTTCTCAGTCTTGAGCGAAAATTAGGTCGGAGTTCGCATCTAAAGGACTCGGCATTCATCAAAGAGTTTCTGGATCTGAATCACATGTCGCGAGTTAGTCCAGAAATGAGTGGCTGTTGTAAATATTTCCTCACGTATCATAGCGTCTTGAAGGAAGACAACACCCCAACCAAGTTGCGTGTTGTGTTCAGTGGCTCAGCGACGACTGATTCTGGACATTTTCTTATTGATGTACTGATGGCGGGACCATTCAACCTAAGCTGTTTTTAAATTCTGATTCGCTTCCTCAAATATCCTGTTGCTCTGACAGCTGACATTTGCAAAATGCATCGCTGTGCTCGAGTGACTTCGCCTGATAGTTACTTGCAGTGCATCCTGTGGAGGGACTCTCTTCAGAACATCGAAATCTTTAAATCGGATACAGTAACATACGGACCCAAATCAGCATCATTTCAGTCCATGTGCGCAATGCACCAGTTAGCCTTTGATTAGCGTGATGCATTTCCAATTGGATCGGATGCCATCAAGCAGAAGTTCTACGTTGACGATTTCATATCCGGAGCCAACTCAGTTGTTGAAGCCAGAGAGAAAATTCGTCAAACGGCCGGGATATTGTCTCGTGGAAACTTCGAGCTTCTAAAGTGGTGTTCCAGTCACCAAGAAGTCCTCGATGGAATAGCTTATGAAGAAAGGAAACAGTACTTGAAGTTCGATGATGGAAGCGATGTCACCAAGGCCCTTGGTCTTGTATGGGATCCAGCGATCGACCAGTTGTTGTTTTAATTTTCTTCTCTTGATTCTACTGTTAAACCCTGCAGGCGCTCAGTTCTGTCTATCGTTGCCCGTTTTTTGATCCGCTTGGACTTTTGCACGGAATACGACCTGGAGGGAGCTATGCAACAGTTTTCGCAACATTCGTCATGTATCGTTCTCCAGAGTGGTACTCTTCGAAGGAGCTGATGTTGAAATACTTGAATTTTGAGACGCCAGTGTGGATGCCTATGGACCCTGCATCTACGTGTTGGCCAGAAGTCCTCTAGCCACAGGTCGTATCCTTTGCTCCAAGTCTCGTGTCGCGCCATTAAAAACATTGACCGTCCCAAAACTGCAATTATGTGGAGCGAAGCTGTTGGCTATTCTGATGCATAAGGTCAAGGGCACCGGCATCTTTGTCAATCAGTTTTATTGCAGGTGCGATTCGTCCAATTTCCTATCCTGGATAAGAGATGAGCCCTGCAAATTTAATGTTTTCGTGGCAAATCGTGTAGCGTATCCAAAGACCACGGCTCGAATCATCCAAATAGCCGTAAACATGCTGTTTCTGCTGCCCCTTAAGGGTTCTGTTGAAACTCAGGCTTCCAACGGGGGGAGTATGTTGCATTAAGCAGCAGCCGCATCAAATTAGCATAAGCAAACATTCTTGTATACATAAGAAGAGGTTGTAATCTTAGCTTAGTGAAACAGCTGTTTGTTGTAAACAAGGTTGGCAAGCCTTTCTTGCAATTGTCGCAGCTGCTATAAAATTGCATATTCTCTTTAATCTTGCTCACTTGTTCGTTGTTGATCGACGCGAAGCGAAGAACTATTTCTGAGCCACGGCCAAATAACTTTACAATTTATACAAGCTCGATAAAATAAAATGAATTAAAACGTGTTGTTGTGAAAAGCCAAAATTGACTTTAGTTCTTGAAAGTAGTTTTAAAAACAGCTGCTAAGAAACATTAGTAACTCAACAAGCATTGTATAAGTGAGTCCTTAAATTAAGGTCAGGTGGAATACACGAGACAAAGCGCACCATTGACTATATCTTATTGCTGGCGTTGATCTGTGCTCTCTATAATGTAATTTGCAAATGTATGTAAAAGGCAGAAGGAAGCATCTCCGACCCCATAAACTATATATATTTTTGATCAGCATCAAGAGCTGAGTCGATCTAGCCATGTCCGTCTGTAGTTGGTATGTAGATCCTCCTAGTCCATGGGCAGTACGAGTTTGTTTCCGATAATCGATAACTAACTCCGTTTCCAAGCAAACGATAAAAATCGATTTTTAAATCGTGTTTTTTGAGCAAATTATGTAAAAAATAAAAGCTAGAGTCACTTAACTTGCCATGTAGCTTATAGAATAGTATATATATATCAAGTATCTTTTATTTTATGGCTATCACACCACCTCCCCGCTACTACCTCATAGCTTTAAATGAAGTAAGTAAACCAATACATATTGCCCACCAATTTAACCCACACTTAAAATGCAAGTCACTTTTTTAGAATATATGTAATATATGTATGTAATATATGCCAATAATTGTGAAATCAGTGGAACAAATAAAGTTCGTTGGTTCCCAAGAAATGCGAACCCCTGCGAAATGCAGAATGGGTGCATTTCCTCATATGCAACAACACCAGGCTGGAGCCGCCGACAGCGATGCTTCCTTGTTGGACTGATGTTTCCTTAGGGTTACACATTTCGTTACACATTTCACGACAAAATTATGATACCCTGTGAAAGGGTATTAAAACATAGATTTTAACAACACGCACGGCAAATAAAGAAAACTAAACGCATTTAGAAACGAGCTATAACCTCAAATCGAAGAACAACCAAAGAATATCGAATAATACCTTACCAATCCTTTTTATGTGGAATTATTACTAATTAATTTTCACCGCTGCGACCTGAGAAGAGTAGTTGAAATCAATTTTGCGTTAAAAATATGTTATGACTCGAAGGACCAATGTTGTGGCAGCCCTATGAACTACGGACTATGAAAAATATTGTTCTAGCCATAAAAAAAAGGATCCTTTTCATTTTTACAACTTCAAGAATACTTTGCGGCATGAACACTATGCATATTCAGTTAATAACAAACTGTGGCAAATGAGTGCACCATTCCTGGTTGTTATAGATACTTTTCAAAATATGGATTTGATAAGAAGACACTAAAATATACGTGGTAAATTTATGGATTATCCAAACTTTGTAAAAAGTTAAATCATACATATGGCAGTCAACACCGTTGTCAATTTTCTTCAGTTTAACTTTTATAATAAAAGGTAATTAGTAGAATTATTTCCATCAATTACACATTCTTTTAAAGTTATTAATTTGCTAGATTATTTTGGATATGTGTAATAGTTATTTCGGCATGGAATATGGGCTCGATTTTCCTTCTCACGGTGACAAGATTTCATACAGATTCGACAAGTATTGGAGTAACGACTACGTATATTCATTGGCTAAACACCTTTCCCTCAACCAGTATATGTCTAATCAAAAATAAGATAACCAATGATTTTATAGAAGCTTTAAAGAAACGCACCACTAAAAACAAACCTCTTACAAATACTTATATAAAAACTATATTTGACTACCTGTTTGTAAGCTCCGAAAACAGTAATATTAAAGAAGTATATTGTAAAGGTTATAATTCAACATGTGGCGTTAATATTTTGGAAATGCGAAGAGAGGTATGTACTTTCGATTATAAATAGATATTAGTACTATGAAATAAGAAGTCTCGCCTTTTTCGAATGTTTAAATATAATATGTTTCTTTAAGTATAGATTACTAACGTCTCAGACTATATTTAATGGTACATTTGAATTGTATATGGCGGAATAACTTCTATTATAATGCTAACCCTAGTGAGTTCTTAAATTAAGGTCAGGTGGAATACACGAGACAAAGCGCACCATTGATTATAGCTAACTGCTGGCGTTGATCTGTGCTCTCTATAATATAATTTAATTAAATTTGAAATCTAGAGTAAATTAGGCTTAGGGCTGATCGCTTAGGTGCTTTAAAGTTTTTTTATACCCTGAACCCATTGAACATGGGTAATAAGGGTATAATGCATTTGTGCAAATGTATGTAAAAGGCAGAAGGAAGCATCTCCGACCCCATAAACTATATATATTTTTGATCAGCATCAACAGCTGAGTCGATCTAGCCATGTCCGTCTGTAGTTGGTATGTAGATCCTCCTAGTCCATGCGCAGTACAAGTTTGTTTCCGATAATCGATAACTAACTCCGTTTCCAAGCAAACGATAAATATCGATATTTAAATCGTGTTTTTTGAGCAAATTTGGTAAAAAAATAAAAGCTAGAGTCACTTAACTTGCCATGTAGCTTAAGGAATAGTATATGTATATATATAAAGTATCTTTTATTTTATAGCTATCGCCACCTCCCCGATACTACCTCATAGCTATATATCATGTAAATAATCCAATTTATATTGCCCAAATTAATATATTCCACCAATTAAAATGCAGTTGACTTTTGAGAATATATAAATGTTCTATAGCACGATAAGATCTACTGTTAAAATTTCAACAAGATCGGTAAAGAAACACAAAATTTATTAAAGAAAACGTTTTTTGGATGGCCCAGAGTTTGGGGCAGCAAGCGCAAATCCAAGAATTTCTGTCTGCATGTACCCACACACAATCTTGCGCGTCTTAATTGAATTATATCTACAGGATTGCAATTGAGATTGTATTGTTTTCTGAGCGTTTATTTTAATTCGTTATTTTCTCATGCATACTCAATAATTTGTGTGTATGTTGAGAGTGGCGGCGACAAGTAGTACGGAGTATTGTGAGTTCGACCACTACCGAGGAAACTATTTTTATACCCTGAACCCATTAAAAATGGGTAAAAGGGGTATAATGTTTTTGTGCAAAATGTAAATGTATGTAACAGGCAGAAGGAAGCATCTCCGACCCCATAAAGTATACATATTCTTGATCAGCCGAGTCGATTTAGCCACGTCCGCCTGTCCGTATGTATGAACGCAAGGATCTTAGAACCTATAAGACCTAGAGACTTGAAATTTTAGCTGTATGTCCTCCTAGTGGCTACGCAAATGGAGTTTGTTTCTGATAATCGATAACTTACTCCGTTTCGAAGCAATCGATAAAAATCGATATCTACATCCTGTTTTTTGAGCAAATTGGGTAAATAATTAGAGCTACAGTCACCAAACATGATATGTTGCTTCTAGAATATTATATATATGTCAAGTACCTTTCATTTTAGACCTATCGCCACCTCCTATCGCCGCTAAAAATCAAGTTAATAACCCAGCATGTATTGCCAACCAAATTAAGCCACAATTTAAATTCAATTGACTTTTTGAGAATACACAAATAGTCTATGGTACAATCAGATATACTGCAGAAAATTTCATTAAGATCGGGTTTTGTTTTGTTTTTCGGTATTTTTTGTACAACTACGCATGTGTTGCGACGCAATTTTCAAGAATGTACAGTGTACATTGTACACACACACATTCATGCGCGTCTGCTTCGAATTCTGTCTTCACTGCGATTGTTTTAATTGGTTCTTTTCTCAATAATACTCAATTATTAGTGTGGATGTTGAATAAAGGCAGTGGCAAGTGGTGCGGTCTGTCGCGAGTTCGAGCCCTACCGAGGAAAGTAAAACCCATTAACCCATTAAAAATGGGTAAAAAAGGTATATTGTATTTGTGCAAAATGCAAGTGTATGTAACAGGCAGAAGGAAGCATCACCCCGTAAAGTATATATTTATTTTAGATGTAGGTGCTTCTATTTTATATCTATCGCCACCTCCCCGCTACCACCTCAAAGAGGGTTCAGTGTATTCCCTAGTCGGGAGCTCCCGACTAGAACCTCTTACTTGTTTGTAATGAGAAAGCCTAAGTATTTCATATTTGATTTTAAAAACTCGCATTTATCCATTCGTAACTCTAGTTTATTCTCTGTTAATCGCGTAAAGATTTCCGCCAAGGTGTCTAAATGCTCGATCATGTCTTTACTGGCGAACATTATATCATCCATGAAAACAATAACTTTATTGTCTTTGATCATGTCGGAGAATATTTTATTGATGAAACGTTGAAACTCTGCAGATGCATTTTTGACTCCCATGGGCATTCTTAACAATTCGAACTGCCCTAAAGGGGTGTAAATAACCATTCTTTGGGTCTAACTTTGAAAACACAGTTTTGTTAACTAATTTATCTAGTAAATCATCGATATGTGGAAGTGGATAATTGTCTTTAGCTTATACCTTGTTGAGTTTCCCAAAATCTATGCATAACCTCATGTCTCCAGTTTTCTATTTTACTAACACTATCGGTGATGCGTACTCTGAATCACTAGGACCAATAATGCCCTTCTTTAAATATTCAAATAATAATTCCTGAAGCTTTTCTTTTTCACTATATGCCAATTGCCGTGGAGAACAACTAAATGGCTTATTGTTTTCCAACCGTAGATTAATTTCTGCTCTAATTTTGGGTTTGTTTTTCTGATTGCTTTTATATATACATTTTCAATTTTTTTTACAAATCTGCTCTTTGTTTCATAACTTATATCTTTGCTGCAACTATGTTCACTTGTCGTGTCGTCTGCATAGTAAATGGTTAGCATTTCATTTTCAAAATTGTCCGATTTTATTTCATTATTAACCGTGGCGTTTCCATACTTTTGTTTGTTTTTTAAAGCTGAATGTTTATCTTTCGTTTCGCTCAACCCAGATTGCACTTTATTGTTCTTTTCTGTTTCATTTTCACTTGGCCCTAATATGTCCGTTGCCGCTGTAGCCTCTCCCGCTTGTTCAGTTGTATTCGTTGCCTGTTCTAAAACTGTTTTCACTGTTTTATCCGTTACCTGTTGTGTAACTGTTTGCACTGTTGTAACTGTTGCCTGTTGTACAACTGATTGATCAGTTGTAAAACCAATATCAATGACTTTGATAATGACTTTTTCAAAATCCTCCTTATCTCCACTAATTGCATTGCCGTCATTGATTTTTGTAACCACCGACAGACTTTCATTTGACTGAGAAAGATCTAACTCGTTGATATGTTCCACTGATACAATTTTTAAAGTGTTTGGATCAAACCCTAAATTGCATGCATCTAAAAAATTTCTACCCAATAAAACATCATGACTCATAGACTCGTTTGCTACTACTGTCAAATTAAAATAACATTTTATTGCTCTTTTCAATACAAAGCATAGCGTCTCATGTTGTACTTCGGCCTCTTTGGGCAATAGACATTTTCTTATTAGTGAAATGGGACTACCCGAGTCTATAAGGCATGCAGTAATGAGGGGAGATGCAAATTTAAAATTAATTTTAAAATATCTTACATAATTGTTTTTCGCTAAGCCCTTTCTGTCCGGACACTGTGCTACAAAGTGGCCGAATTTGCCACATGCATAGCATGTACCTGGCTCCCTTTTAGGCTTGCGGCATGCTTGGGAATTGTACCCGGGAGAGTTTCAGTTTGCGCAACGAACTTGGCTAATTTTTTCGCGACCTTGCGAGCTTCTCCAATTTGGTTGTACGATGTTGACCCAGTCGGCAAACGTACGCTTGCGAATGCTCGTAGAATCTGCATCGGGTGTGAGAAACACTGTATGTGGGCCTGATCTCGTAAATTTTTTTCCGGAATTCCCTCGATAATATGTTCGATCAGCTCGTCCGGTTCGACGATGATGTTATTTGGTAACACAATTTTTCTTCGAAGTAAGAAGCAAACTTCTTGCCTGGTTGCCACTGGAGATCCTCGAACTTGCGTCGTAACTCAGCCTTTGATTGTTTTTCTCCAAAAGCTAACTTTAGCTGATCTGTATTTACTCCACTATACGCATTGTGTTGGCATGCAACCAACGCTGAGCGTTCCCCTTTAATTTTGATATGACATGTACATGTTGGCAATGTTTTGTACCTGTATGGTCCAAACGTGTGCGCATGAGGTGCCATCTTAGTCCATCGCTATTTCCTTAGCTTGTGCTAGTGCCATTGCTGGTGTTAAAAATTCGACCGCTTTGTTTACATTCGAGTTCTGTTGTTGTTCAACACTGCCGCCATTATTGATGCTTATTCTGTTGGTGTTGCCATTTTCCGCATAGTCGATATTCAAGTTTCGAGTACTATCGATCACAACTGATGCTACTGCTGTTCCTACAAAATCCGTTGCAACTCCATCTTGTTGGCGTTAATTTCTGCAGCCAGCCGCAGCAAAAATTTGACTTCATTTCGTCCGTCGTGTCTGGCTACGTTTACGCCTACTGACGCGGTTTCGTTTTCGATGCTGATATCCGGCTGCAAGATTTCCAAATGCACTTGCTGTCTCCTGTACTTGGTTTGGTGATGTTACAATTTCGCAATGTACCTCGATTGGTGCATTGTTTCTTGCAATTTGGTGTTGTTCCGCAATACTGCGAATTTCTTCAGCGTCGCTTGCATCATTGGCTTGATCGGCGTTGGCTGGTGGCGCCATGCCTCGCACTTCTGACGAAATTGCGTTTCAGCGCGCCGTTAACTCGACCTTGGTGCCTGTGGTTGGAAGTTTTAGTCCGCCATCCATTTTTTCAGCTGCACGACTGTGAATTGGTCAATATTGACACTATCCATGATATTGATTGTTGTAGGTGTGTGGATATATCCCACTTCTGAAATTTGTGGAAGGCTTTACCGTTACTCTAAGGAATACGAAATTAGACACAGCGTACTTCTTTTCATTTTTTTATTGTTCGTCGTGCGATACAGAACTGAACTCTCTCGTACATAATAATGTTATATCGCGAGATAATGTTTATGCTTCTGTTAAAGTGTGCGAATGACAATGCTATATTTTTTATACCCTGAACCCATTGAACATGGGTAAGAATGTTATAAAGCATTTGTGCAAATGCCCAATTTATATTGCCCGCAATTAAAATGCAGTTGACTTTTGAGAATATACAAATGTTCTATAGCAAGATCTACTGTTAAAATTTCAACAAGATCGGTAAAGAAACACAAAATTTATTAAAGAAACGTTTTTTGGATGGGCCAGAGATTGGGGCAGCAAGCGCAAATCCAAGAATTTCTGTATGCATGTACCCACACAGAATCTTGCGCGTCTTAATTGAATTATATCTACAGGATTGCAATTGAGATTGTATTGTTTTCTGAGCGTTTATTTTAATTCGTTATTTTCTCATGCATACTCAATAATTTGTGTGTATGTTGAGAGTGGCGGCGACAAGTAGTACGGAGTATTGTGAGTTCGACCACTACCGAGGAAACTATTTTTATACCCTGAACCCATTAAAAATGGGTAAAAGGGCTATAATGTTTTTGTGCATAATGTAAATGTATGTAGCAGGCAGAAGGAAGCATCTCCGACCCCATAAAGTATACATATTCTTGACCAGCATCAATAGCCGAGTCGATTTAGCCACGTCCGCCTGTTCGTATGTATGAACGCAAGGATCTTAGAACCTATAAGACCCAGAGACTTGAAATTTTAGCTGTATGTCCTCCTAGTGGCTACGCAAATCGAGTTTGTTTCTGATAATCGATAACTTACTCCGTTTCGATATCTACATCCTGTGTTTTAAGCAAATTGGGTAAATAATTAGAGCTAGAGTCACCAAACATGATATGTTGCTTCTAGAATATTATATATATGTCAAGTACCTTTCATTTTAGACCTATCGCCACCTCCTATCGCCGCTAAAAATCAAGTTAATAACCCAGCATGTATTGCCAACCAAATTAAGCCACAATTTAAATTCAATTGACTTTTTGAGAATACACAAATAGTCTATGGTACAATCAGATATACTGCAGAAAATTTCATTAAGACCGGGTTTTGTTTTGTTTTTCGGTATTTTTTGCACTACTACGCACGTGTTGCGACGCAATTTTCAAGAATGTACAGTGTACATTGTACACACACACATTCATGCGCGTCTGCTTCGAATTCTGTCTTCCCTGCGATTGTTTTCTGTGTTACTATTTTAATTGGTTCTTTTCTCAATAATACTCAATTATTAGTGTGGATGTTAAATAGAGACATTGGCAAGTGGTGCGGTCCGTCGCGAGTTCGAGCCCTACCGAGGAAAGTAAATATGCGGTCAGTGGCGAGTTCAAACCCTGCCAATGGAACTTTTTTTTTTATACCCTGAACCCATTAAAAATGGGTAAAAAGGGTATATTGTATTTGTGCAAAATGCAAATGTATGTAACAGGCAGAAGGAAGCATCACCCCGTAAAGTATATATTTATTTTAGATGTAGGTGCTTCTAGAGCCTGCGCAGATCGAGTTTGTTTCCGATAATCGATAGCTAAAGTCGATATCGACATCCTGTTTTTTGAGCAAATTGGGTAAATAATAAGAGCTAGAGTTACCAAACATGATATGTTGCTTCTAGAATATTATATATACACATATCAAGTATCTTTCATTTTATATCTATCGCCACCTCCCCGCTACCACCACAAAGAGGGTTCAGTGTATTCCCTAGTCGGGAGCTCCCGACTAGAACCTCTTACTTGTTTGTAATGAGAAAGCCTAAGTATTTCATATTTGATTTTAAAAACTCGCATTTATCCATTCGTAACTCTAGTTTATTCTCTGTTAATCGCGTAAAGATTTTCGCTAAGGTGTCTAAATGCTCGTTCATGTCTTTACTGGCGACCATTATGTCATCCATGAAAACAATAAATTTATTGTCTTTGATCATGTCGGAGAATATTTTATTGATGAAACGTTGAAACACTGCAGATGCATTTTTGACTCCCTTGGGCATTCTTAACAATTCGAACTGCCCTAAAGGGGTGAAAATAACCATTCTTTGGGTCTAACTTTGAAAACACAGTTTTGTTAACTAATTTATCTAGTAAATCATCGATATGTGGAAGTGGATAATTGTCTTTAGCTTATACCTTGTTGAGTTTCCCAAAATCTATGCATAACCTCATGTCTCCAGTTTTCTATTTTACTAACACTATCGGTGATGCGTACTCTGAATCACTAGGACCAATAATGCCCTTCTTTAAATATTCAAATAATAATTCCTGAAGCTTTTCTTTTTCACTATATGCCAATTGCCGTGGAGAACAACTAAATGGCTTATTGTTTTCCAACCGTAGATTAATTTCTGCTCTAATTTTGGGTTTGTTTTTCTGATTGCTTTTATATATACATTTTCAATTTTTTTTACAAATCTGCTCTTTGTTTCATAACTTATATCTTTGCTGCAACTATGTTCACTTGTCGTGTCGTCTGCATAGTAAATGGTTAGCATTTCATTTTCAAAATTGTCCGATTTTATTTCATTATTAACCGTGGCGTTTCCATACTTTTGTTTGTTTTTTAAAGCTGAATGTTTATCTTTCGTTTCGCTCAACCCAGATTGCACTTTATTGTTCTTTTCTGTTTCATTTTCACTTGGCCCTAATATGTCCGTTGCCGCTGTAGCCTCTCCCGCTTGTTCAGTTGTATTCGTTGCCTGTTCTAAAACTGTTTTCACTGTTTTATCCGTTACCTGTTGTGTAACTGCTTGCACTGTTGTAACTGTTGCCTGTTGTACAACTGATTGATTAGTTGTAAAACCAATATCAATGACTTTGATAATGACTTTTTCAAAATCCTCCTTATCTCCACTAATTGCATTGCCGTCATTGATTTTTGTAACCACCGACAGACTTTCATTTGACTGAGAAAGATCTAACTCGTTGATATGTTCCACTGATACAATTTTTAAAGTGTTTGGATCAAACCCTAAATTGCATGCATCTAAAAAATTTCTACCCAATAAAACATCATGACTCATAGACTCGTTTGCTACTACTGTCAAATTAAAATAACATTTTATTGCTCTTTTCAATACAAAGCATAGCGTCTCATGTTGTACTTCGGCCTCTTTGGGCAATAGACATTTTCTTATTAGTGAAATGGGACTACCCGAGTCTATAAGGCATGCAGTAATGAGGGGAGATGCAAATTTAAAATTAATTTTAAAATATCTTACATAATTGTTTTTCGCTAAGCCCTTTCTGTCCGGACACTGTGCTACAAAGTGGCCGAATTTGCCACATGCATAGCATGTACCTGGCTCCCTTTTAGGCTTGCGGCATGCTTGGGAATTGTACCCGGGAGAGTTTCAGTTTGCGCAACGAACTTGGCTAATTTTTTCGCGACCTTGCGAGCTTCTCCAATTTGGTTGTACGATGTTGACCCAGTCGGCAAACGTACGCTTGCGAATGCTCGTAGAATCTGCATCGGGTGTGAGAAACACTGTATGTGGGCCTGATCTCGTAAATTTTTTTCCGGAATTCCCTCGATAATATGTTCGATCAGCTCGTCCGGTTCGACGATGATGTTATTTGGTAACACAATTTTTTCTTCGAAGTAAGAAGCAAACTTCTTGCCTGGTTGCCACTGGAGATCCTCGAACTTGCGTCGTAACTCAGCCTTTGATTGTTTTTCTCCAAAAGCTAACTTTAGCTGATCTGTATTTACTCCACTATACGCATTGTGTTGGCATGCAACCAACGCTGAGCGTTCCCCTTTAATTTTGATATGACATGTACATGTTGGCAATGTTTTGTACCTGTATGGTCCAAACGTGTGCGCATGAGGTGCCATCTTAGTCCATCGCTATTTCCTTAGCTTGTGCTAGTGCCATTGCTGGTGTTAAAAATTCGACCGCTTTGTTTACATTCGAGTTCTGTTGTTGTTCAACACTGCCGCCATTATTGATGCTTATTCTGTTGGTGTTGCCATTTTCCGCATAGTCGATATTCAAGTTTCGAGTACTATCGATCACAACTGATGCTACTGCTGTTCCTACAAAATCCGTTGCAACTCCATCTTGTTGGCGTTAATTTCTGCAGCCAGCCGCAGCAAAAATTTGACTTCATTTCGTACGTCGTGTCTGGCTACGTTTACGCCTACTGACGCGGTTTCGTTTTCGATGCTGATATCCGGCTGCAAGATTTCCAAATGCACTTGCTGTCTCCTGTACTTGGTTTGGTGATGTTACAATTTCGCAATGTACCTCGATTGGTGCATTGTTTCTTGCAATTTGGTGTTGTTCCGCAATACTGCGAATTTCTTCAGCGTCGCTTGCATCATTGGCTTGATCGGCGTTGGCTGGTGGCGCCATGCCTCGCACTTCTGACGAAATTGCGTTTCAGCGCGCCGTTAACTCGACCTTGGTGCCTGTGGTTGGAAGTTTTAGTCCGCCATCCATTTTTTCAGCTGCACGACTGTGAATTGGTCAATATTGACACTATCCATGATATTGATTGTTGTAGGTGTGTGGATATATCCCACTTCTGAAATTTGTGGAAGGCTTTACCGTTACTCTAAGGAATACGAAATTAGACACAGCGTACTTCTTTTCATTTTTTTATTGTTCGTCGTGCGATACAGAACTGAACTCTCTCGTACATAATAATGTTATATCGCGAGATAATGTTTATGCTTCTGTTAAAGTGTGCGAATGACAATGCTATATTTTTTATACCCTGAACCCATTGAACATGGGTAAGAATGTTATAAAGCATTTGTGCAAATGCCCAATTTATATTGCCCGCAATTAAAATGCAGTTGACTTTTGAGAATATACAAATGTTCTATAGCAAGATCTACTGTTAAAATTTCAACAAGATCGGTAAAGAAACACAAAATTTATTAAAGAAACGTTTTTTGGATGGCCCAGAGATTGGGGCAGCAAGCGCAAATCCAAGAATTTCTGTATGCATGTACCCACACAGAATCTTGCGCGTCTTAATTGAATTATATCTACAGGATTGCAATTGAGATTGTATTGTTTTCTGAGCGTTTATTTTAATTCGTTATTTTCTCATGCATACTCAATAATTTGTGTGTATGTTGAGAGTGGCGGCGACAAGTAGTACGGAGTATTGTGAGTTCGACCACTACCGAGGAAACTATTTTTATACCCTGAACCCATTAAAAATGGGTAAAAGGGGTATAATGTTTTTGTGCATAATGTAAATGTATGTAGCAGGCAGAAGGAAGCATCTCCGACCCCATAAAGTATACATATTCTTGACCAGCATCAATAGCCGAGTCGATTTAGCCACGTCCGCCTGTTCGTATGTATGAACGCAAGGATCTTAGAACCTATAAGACCCAGAGACTTGAAATTTTAGCTGTTTGTCCTCCTAGTGGCTACGCAAATCGAGTTTGTTTCTGATAATCGATAGCTTACTCCGTTTCGATATCTACATCCTGTGTTTTAAGCAAATTGGGTAAATAATTAGAGCTAGAGTCACCAAACATGATATGTTGCTTCTAGAATATTATATATATGTCAAGTACCTTTCATTTTAGACCTATCGCCACCTCCTATCGCCGCTAAAAATCAAGTTAATAACCCAGCATGTATTGCCAACCAAATTAAGCCACAATTTAAATTCAATTGACTTTTTGAGAATACACAAATAGTCTATGGTACAATCAGATATACTGCAGAAAATTTCATTAAGATCGGGTTTTGTTTTGTTTTTCGGTATTTTTTGCACTACTACGCACGTGTTGCGACGCAATTTTCAAGAATGTACAGTGTACATTGTACACACACACATTCATGCGCGTCTGCTTCGAATTCTGTCTTCACTGCGATTGTTTTCTGTGTTACTATTTTAATTGGTTCTTTTCTCAATAATACTCAATTATTAGTGTGGATGTTAAATAGAGACATTGGCAAGTGGTGCGGTCTGTCGCGAGTTCGAGCCCTACCGAGGAAAGTAAATATGCGGTCAGTGGCGAGTTCAAACCCTGCCAATGGAACTTTTTTTTTTATACCCTGAACCCATTAAAAATGGGTAAAAAGGGTATATTGTATTTGTGCAAAATGCAAATGTATGTAACAGGCAGAAGGAAGCATCACCCCGTAAAGTATATATTTATTTTAGATGTAGGTGCTTCTAGAGCCTGCGCAGATCGAGTTTGTTTCCGATAATCGATAGCTAAAGTCGATATCGACATCCTGTTTTTTGAGCAAATTGGGTAAATAATAAGAGCTAGAGTTACCAAACATGATATGTTGCTTCTAGAATATTATATATACACATATCAAGTATCTTTCATTTTATATCTATCGCCACCTCCCCGCTACCACCTCAAAGAGGGTTCAGTGTATTCCCTAGTCGGGAGCTCCCGACTAGAACCTCTTACTTGTTTGTAATGAGAAAGCCTAAGTATTTCATATTTGATTTTAAAAACTCGCATTTATCCATTCGTAACTCTAGTTTATTCTCTGTTAATCGCGTAAAGATTTTCGCTAAGGTGTCTAAATGCTCGTTCATGTCTTTACTGGCGACCATTATGTCATCCATGAAAACAATAAATTTATTGTCTTTGATCATGTCGGAGAATATTTTATTGATGAAACGTTGAAACACTGCAGATGCATTTTTGACTCCCTTGGGCATTCTTAACAATTCGAACTGCCCTAAAGGGGTGAAAATAACCATTCTTTGGGTCTAACTTTGAAAACACAGTTTTGTTAACTAATTTATCTAGTAAATCATCGATATGTGGAAGTGGATAATTGTCTTTAGCTTATACCTTGTTAAGTTTCCCAAAATCTATGCATAACCTCATGTCTCCAGTTTTCTATTTTACTAACACTATCGGTGATGCGTACTCTGAATCACTAGGACCAATAATGCCCTTCTTTAAATATTCAAATAATAATTCCTGAAGCTTTTCTTTTTCACTATATGCCAATTGCCGTGGAGAACAACTAAATGGCTTATTGTTTTCCAACCGTAGATTAATTTCTGCTCTTATTTTGGGTTTGTTTTTCTGATTGCTTTTATATATACATTTTCAATTTTTTTTACAAATCTGCTCTTTGTTTCATAACTTATATCTTTGCTGCAACTATGTTCACTTGTCGTGTCGTCTGCATAGTAAATGGTTAGCATTTCATTTTCAAAATTGTCCGATTTTATTTCATTATTAACCGTGGCGTTTCCATACTTTTGTTTGTTTTTTAAAGCTGAATGTTTATCTTTCGTTTCGCTCAACCCAGATTGCACTTTATTGTTCTTTTCTGTTTCATTTTCACTTGGCCCTAATATGTCCGTTGCCGCTGTAGCCTCTCCCGCTTGTTCAGTTGTATTCGTTGCCTGTTCTAAAACTGTTTTCACTGTTTTATCCGTTACCTGTTGTGTAACTGCTTGCACTGTTGTAACTGTTGCCTGTTGTACAACTGATTGATCAGTTGTAAAACCAATATCAATGACTTTGATAATGACTTTTTCAAAATCCTCCTTATCTCCACTAATTGCATTGCCGTCATTGATTTTTGTAACCACCGACAGACTTTCATTTGACTGAGAAAGATCTAACTCGTTGATATGTTCCACTGATACAATTTTTAAAGTGTTTGGATCAAACCCTAAATTACATGCATCTAAAAAATTTCTACCCAATAAAACATCATGACTCATAGACTCGTTTGCTACTACTGTCAAATTAAAATAACATATTATTGCTCTTTTCAATACAAAGCATAGCGTCTCATGTTGTACTTCGGCCTCTTTGGGCAATAGACATTTTCTTATTAGTGAAATGGGACTACCCGAGTCTATAAGGCATGCAGTAATGAGGGGAGATGCAAATTTAAAATTAATTTTAAAATATCTTACATAATTTTCTGTCCGGACACTGTGCTACAAAGTGGCCGAATTTGCCACATGCATAGCATGTACCTGGCTCCCTTTTAGGCTTGCGGCATGCTTGGGAATTGTACCCGGGAGAGTTTCAGTTTGCGCAACGAACTTGGCTAATTTTTTCGCGACCTTGCGAGCTTCTCCAATTTGGTTGTACGATGTTGACCCAGTCGGCAAACGTACGCTTGCGAATGCTCGTAGAATCTGCATCGGGTGTGAGACACACTGTATGTGGGCCTGATCTCGTAAATTTTTTTCCGGAATTCCCTCGATAATATGTTCGATCAGCTCGTCCGGTTCGACGATGATGTTATTCGCTAACACCATTTTTGCTTCGAAGTAAGAAGCAAACTCTTGCCATTTTCCGCATAGTCGATATTCAAGTTTCGAGTACTATCGATCACAACTGATTCTACTGCTGTTCCTACAAAATCCGTTGCAACTCCATCTTGTTGGCGTTAATTTCTGCAGGCAGCCGCTGCAAAAAGTTGACTTCATTTCGTACGTCTGGCTACGTTTACGCCTACTGACGCGGTTTCGTTTTCGATGCTGATATCCGGCTGCAAGATTTCCAAATGCACTTGCTGTCTCCTGTACTTGGTTTGGTGATGTTACAATTTCGCAATGTACCTCGATTGGTGCATTGTTTCTTGCAATTTGGTGTTGTTCCGCAATACTGCGAATTTCTTCAGCGTCGCTTGCATCATTGGCTTGATCGGCGTTGGCTGGTGGCGCCATGCCTCGCACTTCTGACGAAATTGCGTTTCAGCGCGCCGTTAACTAGACCTTGGTGCCTGTGGTTGAAAGTTTAAGTGCCGCCAACCATTTTTTCAGCTGCACGACTGTGAATTTGTCAATATTGACACTATCCATGATATTGATTGTTGTAGGTGTGTGGATATATCCCACTTCTGATATTTGTGGAAGGCTTTACCGTTACTCTAACGAATACGAAATTAGACACAGCGTACTTTTTTCTTTATTGTTCGTCGTGCGATACAGAACTGAACTCTCTCGTACATAATAATGTTATATCGCGTGATAATGTTAATGCTTATGTTAAAGTGTGCGAATGACAATGCTATATGCGACTAAGGGATGAATATATATCTATGTTACTATGTATTTATCCTACTACACGTGGGATCGCTATTTCGGCTTATTTACAGCACATGCCAATAATTGTGAAATCAGCGGAACAAATAAAGTTCGTTGGTTCCCAAGAAATGCGAACTCCTGCGAAATGCAGAATGGGGGCATTTCCTCATATGCAACTCCACCAAGCTGGAGACGCCGACACCGACAGCGACGCTTCCTCGTTGGACTGAGGTTTCCTTAGGGTTACACATTTCGTTACACACTTCACGACAAAATTATAATACCCTCTGCAATGGTACAAAAACATAGATTTAAACAACGAGCACGACAATTAAAAAAAACTAAACGAATTTAGAAACGAGCTATACCCTCAAATCGAAGAACATACCAAAGAATATCGAATAATACCTTACCAATCCTTTTTATGTGGAATTATTGCTAATTAATTTTCACCGCTGCGACCTGAGAAGAGTAGTCGACATCAAATATGTTATGACTCGAAGGACCAATATTGTGGCGGGCCTATGAACTACGGACTATGAAAAATATTGTTCTAGCCATACAAAAATTGATCCTTTTCATTTTTACAACTTCAAGCACACTTTGCGGCATAAACACTATCTTTATTCAGTTAATAACAAACTGTAGCATATTACTGCACCATTCCTGGTTGTTACAGATACATTTCAAAATGTGGATTTTATAAGAAGACACTAAAATATATACGTGGTAAATGTATGGATTATCCAAACTTTGTAAAAAGTTAAATCATACAACACCGTATCAATTTTATTCAGTTTAACTTTTATAATAAATGGTAATTAGTAGAATTATTTCCATCAATTACATAATCTTTTAAAGTTATTAATATTATTTGCTAGATTATTTTGGATATGTATAATAGTTATGGTATTAATACCTAAGACATCCAAAACAACAACATTTGGATAAACAGCTTAACAGTATTTGGTTCCCGCACGTGGCCATTCAACTTGCTGGGAAAAGCTGAAGCAAGGTGTCGCGTATGCAAATTTAGGTGCATAGGAGGTCAACGCGCGCATGGGACAGCCGTGGGATCGTTAAATCGGCTTTTTTAACGCACATGCCAATAATTGTGAAATCAGTGGAACAAATAAAGTTCGTTGGTTCCCAAGAAATGCGAACCCCTGCGAAATGCAGAATGGGGGCATTTCCTCATATGCAACAACACCAACCTTGTTGGACTGAGGTTTCCTTAGGGTTACACATTTCGTTACACATTTCACGACAAAATTATAATACTCTGTGAAAGGGTATTACAACATAGATTTTAACAACACGCACGGCAAATAAAGAAAACTAAACGAATTTAGAAACGAGCTATAACCTCAAATCGAAGAGCAACCAAAGAATATCGAATAATACCTTACCAATCCTTTTTATGTGGAATTATTACTAATTAATTTTCACCTCTGCGACCTGAGAAGAGTAGTTGAAATCAATTTTGCGTTAAAAATATGTTATGACTCGAAGGACCAATGTTGTGGCAGCCCTATGAACTACGGACTATGAAAAATATTGTTCTAGTCATAAAAAAATGGATCCTTTTCATTTTTACAACATCAAGAATACTTTGCGGCATGAACACTATGCATATTCAGTTAATAACAAACTGTGGCAAATGAGTGCACCATTCCTGGTTGTTATAGATACTTTTCAAAATATGGATTTGATAAGAAGACACTAAAATATATACGTGGAAAATTTATGGATTATCCAAACTTTGTAAAAAGTTAAATCATACAACACCGTTGTCAATTTTCTTCAGTTTAACTTTTGTAATAAATGGTAATTAGTAGAATTATTTCCGTCAATTACACATTCTTTTAAAGTTATTAATATTATTTGCTAGATTATTTTGGATATGTATAATAGTTATCTCGGCATGGAATATGGGCTCGATTTTCCTTCTCACGGTGACAAGATTTCATACAGATTCGACAAGTATTGGAGTAACGACTACGTATATTCATTGGCTAAACACTTTTCCCTCAACCAGTATATGTCTAATAAAAAATAAGATAACCAATGATTTTATAGAAGCTTTAAAGAAACGCACCACTAAAAACAAACCTCTTACAAATACTTACATAAAAACTATATTTGACTACCTGTTTGTAAGCTCCTGTTTGTAAGGCTATAATTTAACATGTGGCGTTAATACTTTCGATTATAAACAAATATTAGTACAATGAAATAAGTAGTTTGCATTGGCGGAATAACTTCGATTATATTGCTAACCCTAGTGAGTCCTTAAATTAAGGTCAGGTGGAATACACGAGACAAAGCGCACCATTGATTATAGCTAACTGCTGGCGTTGATCTGTGCTCTCTATAACATAATTTAAATTTGAATTCTAGAGTAAATTAGGCTTAGGGCTGATCGCTTAGGTGCTTTAAAGTTTTTTTATACCCTGAACCCATTGAAAATGGGTAAGAAGGTAAGAAAATTTGTGCAAATGTATGTAAAAGGCAGAAGGAAGCATATCCGACCCCATAAAGTATATATATTTTTGACCAGCATCAACAGCTGAGCCGATCTAGCCATGTCCGCCTGCAGTTGGCATGTAGATCCTCCTAGTCCATGCGCAGTACGAGTTTGTTTCCGATAATCGATAACTTACTCCGTTTCCAGCAATCGATAAAAATCGATATTTTAATCCTGTTTTTTGAGCAAAATGGGTAAATAATAAAAGCTAGAGTCACTTAACTTGACATGTAGCTTATATAATAGTATACATATATCAAGTATCTTTTATTTTATAGCTATCACCACGTCCCCGCTACTACATCATAGCTATATATCATGTAAATAATCCAATTTATAATGCCCACAATTAAAATGCAATTGACTTTTGAGAATATACAAATGTTCTATAGCACGATAAGATCTACTGTTAAAATTTCATCAAGATCGGTAAAGAAACATAAAATTTATTAAAGAAAACGTTTTTTGGATGGCCCAGAGTTTGGGGCAGCAAGCGCAAATCCAAGAATTTCTGTCTGCATGTACCCACACACAATCTTGCGCGTCTTAATTGAATTATATCTACAGCATAGCAATTGAGATTGTATTGTTTTCTGAGCGTTTATTTTAATTCGTTATTTTCTCATGCATACTCAATTATTTGTGTGTATGTTGAGAGTGGTGGAACACTACCGAGGAAACTATTTTGTTTTGTTAAATTTATTTTTACTTCTACTAAAGCAAACGAGTGCTTAGCGCGAGCTGCATTTGGGTTCAGGGTATCCCCTAGTCGGGAGCTCCCGGCTGGATCCTCTTACTTTTGTTATATCCTGAACTCATTAAAAATTGTTAAAAAGGGTATTTTGTATTTGTGCCAATGTGTGTAACACGCAGAAGAAAGCATCTCCGACCCCATAAAGTATATAAATTCATGATCAGCATCAGCAAGGACATCAGAGCCTACAGACCTAGAGACTTAAAATTTTAGCGATATCGATATCTTGATTTGGAACAATTTCGATAAATAATAAGAGTAAGAGCCACCAAACTTGGCATGTAGCTTGTAGATTGGTATCTATATAAGTATATGAACTATCTTTCATTTTATAGCTATCACCACCTCCCCGCTACTACCTCATAGCTTTAAATGAAGTAAGTAAATCATTTCATATTGCCCACCAATTTAAACCACAATTAAAATGCAATTCACATTTTATACCCTGAACCCATTAACAATGGGTAAAAGGGGTATAATGTTTTTGTGCTTAATGTAAATGTATGTATCAGGCAGAAGGAAGCATCTCCGACCCATAAAGTATATAAGTTAACCACTGACTATTGGTATTTGCTGACCCAGCGTTCTGGGGAAGCCAATGACCAGAGTCATGATCGCGGCGGATATGTCGCAACTATGTTGCCGGCCGCGCCGGTCATCCGAATCCACACACGAGGCGCTAACGCTGCACTTTTGGGGGCAGTGACGGCGACTCTGCGACAGCGACGGCGGCTCCGTGGCAGCGACGGCGACGTAGGCTAGCTTAGCTTATTATTATTATAATATTATTATTATTATTATTATAACCAAAATTGTATTTCATTAGTCTAAGTTTGGATATGAATAAAGCGCAGCGTACCGCTCCTGAAATCATTGCTCTTAGTTAACTCAACTGCATTTATTAATGCAAATAATCAAAACTGCATTTGTAAATGCACTTTTTGGCGTAAGTGGGATAACTTTTTAATAACTAAAAAACGCGAAAGTCAAAAATTCACGGCAACAAACACAATATTAACAATTAAAAAACGCGAAAGTAAAAAATCCGCGGCAACAAGTAACTTGAGTAATAAACCTACAAGAGGAACTACGCGCAAAATTAAAGCCACAATACGACGCTCGACGAAGAATACCTTTTGTGACTGCAGCGAAGGAGTTCATCGTGGAGTACTAGATTAACCATAGTCTCAACAGAATCATGTAAGTGACTTGTGGCGCGAGAATAAACATATTGGATATAGTTTGAAGCCGTTGCGCTAGTTCGCTGCATGAAACCTATCATATAACAGAGTTTTTAGAAGAAACAACACCAGTTTCGTTAAACCTAATTTGCCACAAAAGTAAGCAAAAGGAAACCAATTTTGGGAAGTATTTCATATACGTCAGTTCGAAAAATCTTAAATCACTCTGTGAACGGTTTTGCTTATAATTTTGTTTAGGTGCGAATGAGTGACTGTGACTCCGACGTACACGATCAGGGACACTACGACAGCGACGATAGTGTTTTTGCTCGTTTAATAGGAGGATTTGATACATTACAGATATCAAGGTGTGATATTCCAACTGAACCAGACACAAACACAGATTTAGCCATGGATCCTGAGCAGTTGCGCATGATAATTGATGCCGCAATTCGCCTTGAACTTCCGCGGAGATCGGTCGTGCTCTTGTGCATTCCCGTGTGTGTGTGTGTTCAGTGCATCACAGGCAAAAACAAAGTGACAGTGACACTAGCTAAGCCCGCCCCAGGGCTTAACAAACAAATCGCGCCTGTAGAGCGCGGCAAATCAAAAGTGCTGCCTCTGGCAGCCAAAGTGCCGAATCTAAACATTAAAAAACAGAAATTTCTCGTTTATTAACAAAAGTGCAACCGTGTGCAAGCGTAAGAGAGCAAGCTTCAGCTAAGCTCAACTGCGATCAGCTGATCGCCCACACTCGTGTGCGTGTGAGTGAGAAAACAGAGCTTTCGTGAGAGAGCTTTTGCCAGTATCACTAACACAAGCATAGCACTAGCCAATTGGAGCACAGCCAGTGCTGACAAGTCAGTGATTGCCCGTGACAGTGCTGACACATCTCAGTCACCGTTTTCCCTCCTGATCACCAAAGTCACTTTTTACAAAAATACTGGTGATTTTTGTAATTAAGTGCAGGCCAATATTACTAAAATATTAATAATAATTAATAATAATTAATTAATAAATAATTAATAATTAATTAATAACTAAGTAATAAAAATAGCAAAATATCACTGATAATAGCATCAAACAACCTAAACCACCTTTGTTCGACCTCTCCAATATACAACCCACCGGAGAGGGAACAACTGCCATACGCTACGCTATGCGGGGGCGCTACGCAGCCTACCACGTCATGCATCACCACGACTGCCTGTTCCTTAGGAACAACTACGGTAACGTCGTCCCTTGCACGTGGCATCAGCTCCCTGGGCCCATCTACCCCGTCTCTCCCTAGTCCGGACCTCCACGCTCTCTTGAGTAAATACCCGTCCACGTCTGCAGCAAGATCGAAGTTCCCATTCCAAGACGTACCGTTCAAGACCAAAAAGGGGACCGCTAAAAAAAGAGAAGGTGGTGTTCTCTCACCCAGCATATCTCACAAGAAGGCGAGCTCTACCGAAGCCAAAAAAAGGCAGCCAAAACCGGTTTTCGGCCCTCTGTGACGAAGAGGAAAGCCACATGGACATGGAGGTAGAGCTGACCGCCAATAACAACGTAGTTAACGATGTAGATGAGGACGATAGACCATCCACCTCGCACGCAGCACGCGCAAGGGCCAGCAGACAACAAAAGTCGAACCAGAAGCCAGCCACCCCCCCGCAACCCACCCAGACGGAGCCCCTTAACGAGCGCCCCTCCAATAAGGTGCCCAGAATAACTGTGCCAGGCATCGTCAGCTTCAAAACGTTCTGCAAGGAACTGGACAGCATCGTAGGCGAGAACACCTACACCGTGAGAGCGCTCAACTCTGGCGACTGCATCATCCAATGCCGCAACTCGGACGTTTACAGAGAGGTGGCTAGATACCTTCGCGAGAGCGGTTGTATGTTTCATCACCACCAACTCACAGAGGACCGACCATACCGCATAGTCCTAAGGAACATACACCACGAGATACCATCTGAAGACATCTCAGCGCAACTGGCAGACAAGGGGCACCACGTTGTCCGCATATACACCCCGCGTAGCAGAGCCAATAACGAGCCACTAAATATGAGGTTTGTTGACCTGAGGAAGGCGGACAACAACAACCTCATCAAATCTATAACTGTGTTATGCAGACATAAAGTCTCGTGGGAGAAGCCTCGCAAGACGTCGGGCCCAGTCCAATGCAATAGATGCCAAGAGTACGGGCACACCAAGTCCTATTGCTCATGACACCATGTGTGCAAGGAATGTGGCGACAACCATCCAACAAGCGAATGCACACTTGGCAAAGATGAGGATCGGTGCTGCTACCACTGTGGAGAATCGCACACAGCAAATTTCAGGGGCTGCAAGAAGTACCTGCAATACTCCTTCCAGCAAAAAAATCAGCACAAGGTAACTGGTAGAGATGCAAGCCGCTCCAAGGATCGTCGCCCTGAAACAGCCCCTCCTGCCCGCAGCTTCGCTCCCGGCCAACAATCGTTTGCCAGCGTCCTACGCGGTAGTCAGCCCGCCGAGCACAGAGCTCGCTCATCGTCGCGCAGAAGGAACACAGGCAGCATTCCCAGTCGATCCCATCCAGCTGCTGACAACAGCTCCAACTCAGCCCTTGAGCTTAGGTTGGAGGAAATGTTCGCCAGGTTCGACAAAGTGATATCCCTTGTAGAGACTCTAGTTCAAGCGCTAAATACTATGCTAAGCGCAAAAAATAACAGGCTCTAAAATGAACTCTCTAAGAATAGCACTGTGGAACGCCAACGGAGTCTTTTCGAAAGCGAACGAGATCGCAGCCTTCACCGAGCTCCATCACATTGATGTGTTTCTGCTCACGGAGACTCATTTTTGCTCCCGTATCACCCTCAGAGTGCCAGGCTACACTCTCCACACCGCCAACCGTCCTGATAACAGCCAACATGGAGGAGCAGCAATACTGGTCAGGTCGTCCCTGTCCCACCATCCACTTGAGTCGTCCTGCCACTGGCATATGCAAGCCGCTGTTATCCGACTCGGATCCGGCAGAGGCGACTTCAACCTTGCCTCCGTATACTGCCCTCCGGCCTTAAGAGTGACTGAGGCGCACTTCCAAACCCTTTTCGACCAGCTCGGCCCAAAGTTCCTGGCTGGGGGAGACTGGAACGCCAAACATCGCTGGTGGGGAAACTACCGAATGTGCCCCCGAGGGAGAACGCTCCTCTCTGCCATTGAGACCAACGGCATCGAGGTTATAGCCACAGGAGAGGCAACGTGCTACCCATATAGAGTTACTGCAACACCAAGTGCACTCGACTTCGGGCTCTACAAGGGATTCAGACAGGAGCAGCTGCGAATAAGAAGTCTCCTGGACCTGATATCGGATCACCTCCCACTACTGATCGAGCTAGAAGAGACTCCCAAGCGGTTCGTTGGCGCCCGCAAAATGCTCCCGCCGCGCTCTAACTTGGACGTCTACCGGACCTGCCTCGAGGATACCTTAGAACTCAACGTCGCCATAAGTACGGCAAGTGAACTGGAGAGCTATGTCGACCATCTCACAACAAAAATTACGGAAGCTGCCAGACGTGCAGCCCCGCAAACTCTGCCTTGCACTCACACTTCTAGAAGCTCCCTACTTAACCCAGAAGCCAGGAGTCTTCTTGCCGACAAAAGACGTCTAAGGAGGCTGTACATCCGCAACGGAGATCCCTCTGCCAAGGCGGAAATGGTCAGCGCGTCCAACCGGCTCCGTCGACTGCTGGCCAGGACCCAAAGAGAGAACCTTGACAGGCTCCTAGAGGCAGCTGGGCATGACGGCAACAGCTCCTTCTCAGTGTGGAAGCTAACAAGAAATATTAAAAGGCAACCAATTTATACCTCCCCGATCATGGATCGTTCTGGACTTTGGCTGCGATCGGACGAGGAGAAGGCCAATGCGTTTGCTGACCACCTGGAAGCGATTTTTACGCCCTTCGATTTCGCAGATGTTGCACAGCGCCGCAAAGTGGCTGAATCACTTGATGCGCCACTGCAGATGGCTCTCCCAATAAGAAGCGTATCCCCCGCGGAAATCGAAATACAGCTGAAAGCGCTCAAGCTGAAGAAGACCCCCTGGACGCGACGAAATTGACAACAGAGCAGCCAAGGCACTCCCACGCAAAGGCATCATGGCGCTTACGTTAATTTTTAATTCAATGCTCAGGCTTGGTCACTTCCCAAAGCAGTGGAAATGTGCGAATATAATTATGATCGCCAAGCCCGGTAAGCCGCTAACTCAGCTGGAGTCTTACCGCCCTATAAGCCTGCTGCCAACGTTTTCCAAAGTCTTCGAGCGGCTCCTACTGAGTCGACTTCTGGAGCTCGACGAGGTCACGCGCCTGGTCCCGGATCATCAGTTTGGCTTCAGAAAGTCTCACGGCTGCCCCGAGCAGGTCCACAGGGTAGTAAAGCATGTTCTGAAGGCATTTGAAGAAAAGGAATACTGTGTCGGAGTGTTCCTCGACGTCAAACAGGCGTTCGACAAGGTCTGGCACGACGGCCTTCTGTCCAAGGTCAAAGCCCTACTCCCAGCGCCATACTTTAGCATTCTGAGCTCCTTTCTGGCAGAACGAACCTTTAACGTGGCAGTTAAAGACCAAAGGTCGGCCAACAAAGGCATTAGAGCAGGTGTCCCACAAGGCAGCGTCCTCGGCCCGATGCTGTACACGCTGTAACTCGGACCTCCCCATACAAGGACAAAACAGTGCAGACTTCAGCCCCGCGAGACTGCTTGTGGCAACGTACGCAGATAATACCGCTTTCCTAGCTTCGCACGACCACCTGCAAGCTGCAACAAATGCAGTGCAAGACTGGCTGCTGCAGATCGAAAATTGGACAGCTAATTGGAATATTGCTATAAACTGTGCCAAGTCCGCTTGCGTTACATTCACGCTACGCCCAGACAGCTGCCAGGGGCTTCGGTTCGATGGAGGAACCATTGAGCACTCCAGCTCATTTTGCTACTTGGGCGTTCACCTAGACCGAAGGCTCATATGGGGATCCCACATCACAGCAACAAAAGCAAAATGCCTAAGAAGGCTCCAAAAACTCAACTGGCTCTTGAAACCGCAAAGCAAGCTCCACATTTCCACAAAGGCGCTGCTTATCAAAACAGTGGTAACGCCCATCTGGACATACGCCATCCAAATCTGGGGTACGGCGTCAGCACACCAGCTGCACCGCTTAAGAGTGGTCCAAGCCAAGGCAGCACGCAAGGTCGCCGGCCTACCATGGTATGTTACAACAGACGCCATCGAACGCGATCTCCGCCTAACAAAGGTCGGAGATCAATTAAACTGCTTCAGCAGCCGATACGCCGACAAGCTGATGCAGCACCCGAACGCGGCCGCCAGGGTCCTGGCTGACCCCATCAGTGAGAGGCGCCTCCGAAGGCTGCACCCCGACGACCTACCTACAAGGCGTATTAGCTAAAAAAAAAATCAAAATCTCTGTATATATTAAATAAGTTACATATATTAGTAGTAACTATAAATATTTCCCTTAATATTCGCTTGGTAGAGATCAGATGGCACTGATCGATTCCAGCGCAACAAATAAAAAAAAAAAAAAAAAAAATAATTGATGCCGCAGTGCAGAGCGCACTCCCAGCACAATCGCAAGAATTCGTGAATAGGGAAGCTGCGCTAAGGCAGGAGCTTCAACAACAGATTGCGCAGGTGTCAAACAGGTTTATAGGGAAGTTGAAATCATAGACGGGGTGGAATGTAACGAGCCGCTCGACGTGGTAAAATGTCTTACTGAGTTCAATGGGACCCAACAGGTCATGGGACCCAACATACTATTTTCCTAAAATGACCAAATTGGCTAATGAGGTGGTCCATAACTGTAAGATTTGCACAAAAGCTACATACGACAGACACCCAAAAAAGCAGGAACTCGGCCAGCCGCCACTTCCCTCAAAAACAGGAGAAATTTTACATATCGACATTTTCTCCACAGACAAAAAATTCTTTTTGACTTGCGTAGACAAATTCTCAAAGTTTGCGGTGGTCCAGCCTATAGCTTCTCGAACGATAGAAGACACGAGACCGTCCCTGCTAGTTTTAATGAATATTTTCCCTTCGGCTAAGCAGGTATATTGCGACAATGTGCTCGCATTCAAGTCAGAGACTATCAGGTCTCTGCTATTGAACAATTACGGCGTCAACGTGGTAAACGCGCCTCCCCTTCATAGCACGTCTAATGGGCAGGTAGAACGCTTTCACAGCACTCTGCTGGAAATAGCTAGGTGCTTAAAGCTGCAAAGGGGTATAGTTGACTCGGTCGACCTCATCCTGCAGGCCACTATCGAATATAACAATTCCATTCACTCAGTGGTTTAGAGAAAGCCTAAGGACATATTGCTTAGCACTCTGCCGGAATCTACCCGCGAGGTTAGGGGCAAGATAGAAAGGGCTCAAATTCAGCAGAACGCCAGGGTCAACCAACGGCGTCAGAACAGAGTCTTTGAGGTAGGTGAAAAGGTCCTGGTTAAGACAAACCGCAGACTACGCAACAAGTTATCGCCCTTGTGCATTGAAAAAAAGGTTGAAGCGGACTTGGAGACAACGGTCCTCATTGAGGGGAGGGTGGTCCACAAGGACAACCTCCGTCGAATTTAAAGCTCAGTTCTTTCATTACCGTTTTCATAACAGTAGTTTTAACATTTTAGGATTACGTTCACCATACTTTCAATCATGTCAATGACAACGGCACGGGTGACGGACTACGCACGCGGACTACATACCAATTATGGACGGGGACATCTTACTATGGGACAGCTACGGATACTTACGTCACATTACCAACCTCACGGACTACGAGACAATGACTGAGGAAACCATGAAACTAACGGGACTATTTCCGCATTCCCATATGAGGAAATTGCTGGAAGTCGACACTGGACACGTACTGGACATGTTGTCCGCCCTCGATGTGCACCATCGTAAGGTAAGAAGCCTCGACTTCTTGGGAACAGCCATTATGGTTGTAGCGGGCACTCCGGACGCAAACGACTTTAAGAAAGTAGAACTAATGCAGACGCAGCTGGTCACTGCAAGCAATAGGCAGATTTCAATAAAACCCAAAGTACAGGAAAAGATCAACCAACTGACCGGCCTTAACCATTTTCTCGGCATTAAAAGGTTGGGTCTGCAAGGGTATTAGATCTTCGGCATGCCGAAGATGGCCCTTCTTTCTCGTTTAGACTCATTTCGATTTATGGCTCCAAGTTTAGCTAGTCTTAGCGCTAATTTAGAACATAATAAGTTCACAACTGTTAAACGGTCTTTCCCGGACGAAACACACTTTAATCTAGTACATAGGAAGGGAGTTTTCCCATATGAATACTTTACTAAATTTGAATGTTTGCAAGAAATTGTTCTTCCACCAAGGGAAAAATTTTTCAACAGTCTTGCAAATAGAAAATGTTTAGATGATGATTATTTAGACGCTCAGAACGTGTGGAGAGTTTTTAATTGTAAAACCCTCAAAGATTATATGTATTTAAAGACAGATGTACTTTTGCTTGCAGATGTTTTCGAACATTTTCGTTTAATTTGTAAGAATATTTATTCATTAGGCCCAGCCCAATATTACACAGCTCCGGGGTTATCTTGGGTTATCTATGCTAAAAACAACTGGAATAGAATTAGAATTATTTACAGACATAGATATGCAGATTTATACAAAATGGTATTCGTGGGGGATTAGTACAATGTTGTCAGAGATATTCAATTGCTAATCATAAGTATATGAATGATTATGATAGCACAAAACCCTCTCAATATTTAATGTATTTTGATTTAAATAATCTATATGGGTGGGCGATGTCACAATATCTTCCATTTTTTTTTTTTTATTTATTTATTATTGGTCGACAAAACGAGTGTCTTCCTCATTATACATACAATACATCATGGAATTATATGTTAAAAGCCTAGTTAGATAACACAGTTCTCTAAATAGCATCACCGACCGATGGAGGTGTTTTAGTTGCCAGTCCGGCCAGCTGTGCCCCTTTTCACAGCTAAATTTGTCAGTGACGCTATTAGAGCCTACATCTAAGCAGAAGGGTGTAAGTAGGAAAAAAGTGTTCTTAAGTAAAATTAAAAATAATCTTAGTTTGCTATATTAATTAATAAAATACAATAAATAAGAACGAGAAAGAAAGAAGATTGTTAATAAAGTAAAGAAATTTAAGCTAGATTTTATATATGAGGAGCATAGTAAAACTAATAAATGTCGAGTTTGGTCACGATATCTTGATAAACAAAAGGTTTTTTCATACAAAAACTTAATTTTCGACCGATCGTTCCTATGGCAGCTATATGATATAGTGGTCCGATCTTAATAGGATTTTGCATATATATGAGGAGCTTAGTAAAACGAATAAATGTCGAGTTTGGTCAAGATATCTTGACAAACAAAATGTTTTTTCATACAAAAACTTAATATTCGACCGATCGTTCCGATGGCAGCTATATGATATAGTGGTCCAATCCAGCTGGTTTTGACATATGTGCTGCGTGCAACAGAAATAGGGACTTCTGCAAAGTTTCATTAAGATAGCTTTAAAACTGAGGGACTAGTTCGCATAGAAACAGACAGACGGACAGACGGACATGGCTATATCGACTCGGCAGTTGATGCTGATCAAGAATATATATACTTTATGGGGTCGGAGATGTCTCCTTCTATGCGTTACACATTTCACGACAAAATTATAATACCCTCTGCAAGGGTATAAAAACGAAGATGAGTTGTGTTTTAAGTGGGCTTTAATAGCAGCCCTAAAGAACTTGCAATATAATGCTGATAGGTGTGCCCCATATAAAATCGATGATATATCCCATTATAACTGGATTAAGAATCTATCAAGGTAAGTAAGGAATACAAAAAAAATAAAATATACATTTCTTTTTCAATATCAATCATAATTTCTCCTCCAGGCTTACACACAATCAGTTGAGTTCGCATACGAGGAAATTACATTTCTGTCATGTATTCTTAAACTATTCGCATAACGACAGGATGCATGGCGAGCAGTGTGGTGGCGAAGCTTCCAACAGCGGATAAGGCGAGTGTAAAATTTAAGAATTATGCAAATAGTTTAGATATACCTTTTATAATTTATGCAGATTTCGAGTGCGTTTTAAAAACTATCAACAGGAATGTGAGCGAGAATGTAATAAGCATTCTAGAACACATTCCTATTGCATACGCATATTTCATAAAATCTGCATATGATTCTAGTGTAGAGAAATTTGGTATATATAGTGGAGAAAATGTAGGATTACATTTTGTAACATCTCTCATTGCTGATACCAGAGAGATTTATAGCAAATATTTATCTACTATAAAGCCAATCGAAATGAGTTTAGAAGAAGAGCATAAATTTAAAAATGCTATAAATTGTCACATTTGCACTAAGATTTTAAACTTAGATAGAGTACGGGATCATTGTCACTTAACTGGTAAATTTAGAGGGGCAGCTCATAATACCTGTAATATAAATTACAAAATTGCCTCATTTATCCCCGTACTTTTTCATAATTTTTCACGCTATAATGCTCATTTGTTTGTAAGAGAGTTGTCAAAAGATGAAGGTGAAATTAAGGTTCTACCTCTCAATAAAGAGATTTACATTTCCCTTTCAAAATACACATATATTACAGAGTATAATACAAATTTGGAAATACGTTTTTTAGACTCATTTCGATTTATGGCTCCAAGTTTAGCTAGTCTTAGCGCTAATTTAGAACATAATAAGTTCATAACTGTTAAACGGTCTTTCCCGGACGAAACACACTTTAATCTAGTACATAGGAAGGGAGTTTTCCCATATGAATACTTTACTAAATTTGAATGCTTGCAAGAAATTGTTCTTCCACCAAGGGAAAAATTTTTCAATAGTCTTGCAAATAGAAAATGTTTAGATGATGATTATTTAGACGCTCAGAACGTGTGGAGAGTTTTTAATTGTAAAACCCTCAAAGATTATATGTATTTAAAGACAGATGTACTTTTGCTTGCAGATGTTTTCGAACATTTTCGTTTAATTTGTAAGAATATTTATTCATTAGACCCAGCCCATTATTACACAGCTCCGGGGTTATCTTGGGTTATCTATGCTAAAAACAACTGGAATAGAATTAGAATTATTTACAGACATAGATATGCAGATTTATACAAAATGGTATTCGTGGGGGATTAGTACAATGTTGTCAGAGATATTCAATTGCTAATCATAAGTATATGAATGATTATGATAGCACAAAACCCTCTCAATATTTAATGTATTTTGATTTAAATAATCTATATGGGTGGGCGATGTCACAATATCTTCCATTTTTTTTTTTTATTTATTTATTATTGGTCGACAAAACGAGTGTCTTCCTCATTATACATACAATACATCATGGAATTATATGTTAAAAGCCTAGTTAGATAACACAGTTCTCTAAATAGCATCACCGACCGATGGAGGTGTTTTAGTTGCCAGTCCGGCCAGCTGTGCCCCTTTTCACAGCTAAATTTGTCAGTGACGCTATTAGAGCCTACATCTAAGCAGAAGGGTGTAAGTAGGAAAAAAGTGTTCTTAAGTAAAATTAAAAATAATCTTAGTTTGCTATATTAATTAATAAAATACAATAAATAAGAACGAGAAAGAAAGAAGATTGTTAATAAAGTAAAGAAATTTAAGCTAGATATATAGAGTGTTAAGTAGATAGGACAGGGAGAAAAGTAATGGGAAATCACAAAATTTACAGCCTGTCCGGCAAGCTATGCCTCTGCTCATAGCTGGGAATGGTCAGTGACTTCCCGAAGGTATCCTGAAAGCAACGATTTTATTAGGGGTAGAGAAAGTTCGGTATAGAAAACGTGATGCAAACTATTATAATTTTTACATAGCACGCGAAAAGGATTGTGCATAGCGTAGTCTGTTGTGCACGTAGACAGGAATAAGGGGCGGTAATTTCTGGTTGGTCTAGACGGAACTTTTTATACTTTTTAAAATATTTAGATTTTAAGTTTTTAAGATGTGACAATCTGGGACTTAAACCAGGGTGGTTTTGAAGAAGTAGTCGAAGGAATTGACTTGGGAATGCTCATATCTAAGAGGGAGTTTAGGGTGCTATAAAAAAAAGTAATAGCAGTATTCATATCAACCGAGTCATATAAGAAAGACCAATCGGTTGCATAAATAAGCTGATTCAGCAATGAATAATTTCCTTTGCGAAAGCAGAGGCGGGGCTTATTGGCTGATGAGCACGAAATGAGAGGATTACAATTGAACATTGTAATCTCTAAAGTAGGATGATATACATCCTCAGGAAGAGATAAAGGAGGGTACCTAGACACATTAGAAATAAGGTAGTCGTTAACAAATACAAGGTCAAGTGTTCTATTCAAATGATTAGAAATTGAATTGATTTGAAACAACGAAAGATCAAGCATGCAGTCTATAAAATCATGCTGTGCTAAGGGCACTAGATAATTTTCGGCAGTGAATAATGACCAAGAGATGTTCGGCAAATTAAAATCACCCAACACCATAAATAGGTAATTATCACGCACGTGTGAAGAAACTTCTCTAATACAAGTAATATGTTTCATATAAACTTGAATATCAGAAGAAGGAGGAACATAAGAGCATGTAATATAGATATTCCGTGTAGGAAAAGACACCTTGACTGAGATAATTTCAGCGTCAGTATGCGTACTAAAACAGAAATGTTCTGACTGGAGAGTGGCTTCAACGGCAATTAACACCCCACCACCTCGAGTCGGCCGATCATTTCTATGCAAAATAAAACTATTCGAAAATACCTCAAATTCGGATATGGTTGAATTTAACCATGTTTCGGAAAATGCTATTATAACCGAGTCGAAGGAAGTACTGGCCATGAAAAGATTTTTAAGCTTTGAAATAAGACCTCTGACATTCTGATAATGAATATAGATTTGGTCAGAAGATGAAGTTAGTTTTTTGGGGCAGAAATGGTACCCTGTATTGAAGGGACTGGAAGGGTGACAGGCTGGTTACGCTTTTTAGGCTTGAACTCGTGAACAATCATGTGTGGAGGCCAAAATTTGGGATCACAAATGATTGGGAACATATCATGTGAAACTTTTATTTTGAATGATGATATTTCACGAGGGGTGGAGAAATTAAATTTGGTTATTGACACGCTAGCAGAAGATTTGCTAGCAATATAGGCTGCCAATGACTCAGAAGTGGTGTCCGATGAAAGTCGAGACACAAAAACTTGCCTACGAGGGGCAACAACCGTTAAAGTAGGTGCTGATGGGGCTGCAGGTAGTACAGGAGATGGAGGAGCTAAAGAGGCACCATGATTGTGTTTAACAATCTGGGCAAGATTACGCGCAGGTCTACCTTTGCGGCCAGGAGCTGACGGGGCTGAGGCAGTTTGGATAACTGGGAAAGTATCAGGTACGGGCTCTACTGGAACTACTTTAGGGGATGAAACGGGGGTAATTGGGCAGTCGCTTGGGGAAGGCGATAAAGACAACATTGGAGATAAATCCATGTTGCTAGGTAGGGACAAGAAAGGCGTAGGTGTCTGAACAAACGTAGACGGCAATTGCAAAAGTTGAGGCTCCAACCGGCGATTGGTTGGAGACTCAAATTTATAATTGGCAAGCAACTCAAAACTCGAGTCAAATTTACTCGACAGTTGCTTAGCCACATTATTCAATTTTAAGAATTGATTTCTCACAGAATTATACATTCTGGAGAAATCAATTTGCTTGTCGATGCAATCTGGGCACGACCAACGCAAGCCACCGCAGCCCTTCTTGGCAACTGCAGCGATCTTGTCGCAATCACGCCCAGTGAGACCTGCACATTTAGCATGCATCATATTCTCACACAGCCAGCAATTAACAAATTGCGGCTGTGCAGAATCATCAGCCTGCTTGAACGTGCAAGGTTTCTTACAGCACGACATAATTATTACAAGTAAGCAAGTTGCGAGAGCGCAGAGCAAAACGTAAACGGTGCACAAGAATAGAGCAAGTAAACACTCAAAAACAATTATCGTACACAAACAAATTCTTTGGAGCGAAAGGCAATAGCAAAAATTTGCGAGAGGGCAATGCACAAGCAGAAATATGCGGCAGCGAACACACGCACAAACAAGTGTATGCACAGGGGAGCACCAAAGCAAAAGAATCAAAACAGGCAATAACAACAATACAGAACTGACGCCGCGTTCAATAAATGCAATTATTAACAGACTTACGCTGCGACAACAGAATAACACTTTGCACAATTATACAGCTTTTTAAATAAAGCACAAAAAAGGCCAAATTTAGAAATAAAAAGCAGGATTAAAGCGCAAAAAAATATATAAAAATCTTGGAGCACAAGTAAAACACGTCAATCACTCTCAACTGAGAACTCTCTCTTGATATATATGGTGATTTCCAGTGGTTAAGTGAGGATGAAATACGATCATTTAATTTATTTTCAATTTCTGAAACGTATGAATATGCATATATTCTTGAAGTAGATGTAGAATACCGAGCATTCCATCATGATATGCATAACGACTTACCGTTTTGTCCAAGCAATCAAAAACCGACTGCAAAGTGTACAGTTAAAAAGCTTATCGCTGACCTAAGACCGAAATATAAATATCCCATACATTATAGAAATCATCAACAATGTATTCATAATGTATTGCGGCAAACTAAGATTTACCGTATATTACGGTTTAAACTGTCTCCTTGGTTAAGAAAATATATTGATATTAATACATATCATAGAACGCAGGCGAAAAATAATTTCGAAAAAGATTTTTTAAGCTATTAAATAATGCAATATATGGTGATATATGAGTGGGAAACAACGTCTCGCAATAGATTAGGAGCAGGGGCATTAATCGCAAAATCAAAATTTCATAGCCCAGTGGAATTCTCGAATAATATGTATGCAATCAAAATGAAAAGATTGCATAACTATTATAATAAGTCCATATATTTAGGTTTTACCGTATTAGATCTTTCGAAATTGTTGATGTATGATTTTCATTATGATTATATGGTAGCAAAGTTTAAATCTGATCTAGCAATGAATTATATGGACACAGACTCCTTAATATATACCATTAAAACTGAGGACTTTTATGCAGATATTAGAGATGATCTTGAAATGAAATTCGACACATCTGAATATTCTGATGATCATGCTCATAAATATGCCCTAAAGAGAGTTAATAAAAAAGTCTTGGGCATGATGAAAGATGAGAATAATGGTGGGATAATGAAAGAATTCATAGGACTTCGACCCAAAATGTACTCATTGAAACTTGAGGACGGAGGTTGTGTGAAAAATGCAAAGGGTATTAAAAAATCAATTTTGGAAAACATCAGTGTGAAATGCTTTAAAGATTGTCTTTTCAATAATAAATCATATGCAACAAATAATATGTTAATTTTTAGATCTAACTTACATAAATTGTATACTCAAAAAATAACAAAAGTAGCTTTAAGTTCTCAAGATGATAAGAGAAAAATAAGAGATGATTGTATACATACTTATGCATGGGGTCACTATAAGATTGTAAATTAATTGGTTAAATAAAAACATTTAAAAAAAACTGACTCGACTTTTTTAATTTTATTCTGAAATTGTATATAAATTGAGAGAGAGAGAGATAGAGTTAAGCGGAGTTACCTTAAAAAATTATTGTGCTATTAAACTTCAGAGAGGAAGATGTATAAATACCGTATATCATATTCAGTAGATCTACATTAAAAATGCTGCTGTATTCAAAAAATATAAGAATGAGCGATTCCCAGCGTTTAACCGGCCGTGAGAGTGGACGTGAAGATAAGGTGGAAGAAGCAAAATATAAAATATATCAAATTCCAGCTAAAACAAATAACGAGAAAAAAACACCAATGATAACAGCTATTCAGAGAGCTCTGTAAAATACCAAAGATTTAAATAGCTCTGACTTTGTGCTAGCAACAACCATTTGACATTAAACACTGGATACGGAAGCCTCATCATGAACACTCAAAATCAGCAAATTCAATCCAAGGAAATATCATCATCAACAGATAATTTTCAATATGAAACATGGAGTTTAAATTCAAATTCAAATTCTGATTTAATAATACATCGTGAGATTCAAGAAAATATAATATCATCTACAACTCGTGAGCTTTTTGATGAGGATGATGATACCGATGAAGTCCCTGAAACAGACATTGAAGATGAGGAGGACGATATATTTAACAATAGACACCACTATTTGCATCAAGAAGCTCAACCAATAATATTATCAGATAGTGAGGAAGAACTATTTGAATACCCAAATTTATTTGATTAATAAAATTATAATAAATATTTTACAAAACTATATCCTTCTTGTTTATTATATTTTCATTAAAGAAGCTTAGCGAATAATTTTTTTAAAATTAATCAATCGAATTTTAAAATCTTAAGAATTCTTCAAAAATTTTAACTGATTTAACCTCTCCTCATTTACCATTATCCTTTCAGCTTCGTTAAGAGATAATTTTCAGATGACGAAGTTCATAACTACTGTTATAAGTACACCTTTTTGTTGAGACATATTCATCATATAGAAGCATAAAATATCTATAAAACGGTGTATTACTCTCAAAAATTCCAGAAATGTTTGCTTCTTTCTGTATTAGCTCTTGCCTACACATCTTTTACGCTTGAATTCTCATCAAGTTGAAGTGGAATAAGTAGCGTATTAAAACATTGTGCTACTTATATTTAAATAGATGAGTGATCTTTATATTTTCATATAAAATTCGTTATTTTTTCATTTTGTTCACATTATTACATAAAGTTTTATATTTAAATGATTCTTCTTACTTATGATTTGAAAAATTATATATATATATATATATATATATACATATATATTATTTTATACAACTTCATTTTTGTTTATCCAGGAGTTGTGTTCATCAGAGAACCCCAACCATTACATATACCTTATCACAATTTTTCTTTATTACCTTCTCAACTAGGTAGGTATCGGGAAAGCGAGTTTTCTTTAATTCGTGAGAATAGAATCATCCTTTAATCTTCTAATATATATGTTGTCGGATGAGTGATTTTCACTTGGGAAATTTTAAAAATTTCTGTCGTCCAATTCGGAGTATATCCCTTCTCAAAGATATGTTTATACTTGCTAATGCGTACATTATCACCAACATGAAATCGTGATCCGGTAAATATTTTTTTTTTACTGTAGACCGTGCTTAACAACTCCTTTTCATTTGATGAATTTACTTTGATTGGGGATATTTTGATCGTTCGATGATATCTTCTATTATATTCATCAATTAGGTCTTGATAAATTCCAATCCATTGATATGTACCATTAACACTAAATTCTTTCCACATCATATCTTTGAGCGTTCTATTGAATCGTTCAACTATTGAGGCTTTTAACCCACTATATGTTGAATAATGATTGATATTAAATTTATTCATTAAGTGCTTAAAGTTCTAGTTAATAAATTCTTTTCCATCATCGGTTTGTAAATTCTTAGGAGAACGACCCAATTTAAAAATATTTAACATCGCCTTTGTAACGTCTTGAGCATTTTTGCTTTTGAGTGCTACACCCCAGGCGTATTTGGAAAATGTATCGCTAACAGTTAATAGGAATCGACCATTTTTATTTGATGATATATAATTTCCCATTTCCACCAAATCTGCCTGCCAATGATCATCGATTCCTTTCATAATAACCCTTCTACACTCAAAATTTTTTCGCGCTGGTCCATGCAACTCAGTAACAATTCCCCTCTTGCCCATGTTGGTGATGGTGTGTGTTCTTTTTTATGTTATGTTGGTTTGTTTAAAAGCTTTAATGGTATTTTCTCGCCTTCAATTTGCATTCCTACATTTTTAAATACACTTTTCGGAGTAGTATAGTATTTAAACACAAAATCCTCGAGACACGCTATTTTTCCATTTAGTTCAGCTATTATTTTTTCACAATATTCTTTCAGATTCTTCTCGCTACTCGTAGACTGAGTGATAATACTCTTTTCTAGATTTAAGTTTTCTTTTCTAATGAGCGTTTGCAAGTCTTGAGCTAATCCAACGACCTTACTTTCCAAAAAAGATAGTTAACTGCGTCCTTTTCTTGAATCGGGTTCCCAACGTTTTTAAGACGTTTACTCTGGATATCAATGTTTTGATCGTTATCCATAAAAAGCCCCAAGAATTTAGCACAATTTTTCTTAAAATTCTCAGTATTGTATTTATCAATTGAAAAGTGACCAAACTTGTCTACGGACATGTTGTGAATAGCTAAACCATTGAATATTTATTGTATTTATAATAGCTCTATTGTCTTAAGTCAACCTTTCAACAATGTAATTGACTCAATAATTTTAGCATTTTCCTTATTAATATACTCTCTCAACGCAATATTTTCAGTATGGATATAAGTAATCAAAAACGTCTTAAGTTCATTCAAGCTATTTGTATTTATACTCTTCAATTTAAGATTTTCACTTATAAGATATTCTCTTAATTCATTATTTTCACTATTAATATACGTATGCAAATAGTTTTTTGATTTTTGTAAGCTTTTCTCAAAACTTATATTGTTCTCTTCAAGTTTTCCAAAAATCGTATTATTATATAAATTAATATCACTTCTCAGTTTTGGAATTTCAATATTAACTTTATTTAAACATTCGTTATAGATTTATCTACTTCATCAACTTTATTATGTATGAGAAGCTCCAAATCCTCTTTTGATTTGTATAATATATTTTGAACATAAAGTTTATTGTCAACAGAATCTCTCTTTTTAGCTGAGGAGTAATATCCAAACTTGCCGATACTCATTTTAATAATGTCAGTTAAATGAAAATATTTTTCCCTTTTATAAATTTATTCGATAATTTTTGCTTCCCGAAGTTCTTCAACAATTGAAATTATCTCATTGTTATGATTACTATGACCAGCTGTTTGTGAGGCGAATAGAAGCTTTAATCGATCAACAATTTCATTAGGATCATCCCAGTAAATATAGTTTGGTTTATTTGTATTGAGCTTCATTATACCACTACCGGATATAGATGATTTTGATTGATTTGGAGTTGATATGGCAATTGGTACTGTTTTATGAAAAAGAACTTTTTGAGATAATTTTGGAAAAAGATTTTTAATTATAGTTAAATATTTTTTCGAACGATTTCCTTTAAGTTGTCCATCAGGTTTGTTATGTTTTTTGTGAGCAGAAGTTTTTATTAGAATATCTTTATAATTTTGTAGATCTAGATCGTTATAATTCTGAGGAGTATTTTCATAAATTAAAGAATATAAGCCTGTAGTGAGATCCCATGTTTCACCACTGTCTAGAATAAACTTTTCTTCTGATATATGAATAATGGAATTTCCTAACCTTAATTCACCATCTAAATCTTTATATGGTCCATACGCTTTATCAAGTATCTTTTTTCTAGCTAATTCACTTAGATTAAACATATTTTCAACTCCAACATTAGATTGAGAGTAGAGCTGATTAACTGTAATATCATTAACATCATCATCATCATCATCCGCATCAGCATAGTCATCAGTTTGATTGATTCTTGTATTAGCATCAATGAAATCAACATCATCACCATCATCATCATAATCATTCTCATCATCTAGTTTCCATCGTCTAAAATGCGAACTATCTAACTCTGGCTTAATTCCAGTATTTGAAATAAGTGGCGTGTACTGGTCTTCTTTCTTCGTTTTCAAAAATGTAATATTTAATTTATTACTCTTAGTAACGAGTTTTTGCAATGGTTCTGTTATGGGCTTTAATGTTTCTTCCAGTTGTAAAGCGGATTCAGCTTTACCTAATTTAATACTTTGAAAATTTGTTTTCAAAACATTTCTAGTCTTTGATAATTCCTTTAGTAAATTCTCATCCATTTTCTGATCTGCTATACAGTTTAAGAGCAGTAACTAATCTGTTATTCGGTTTTATAGCAGTTAAACAGCCTGTTATGAACGGTTTAATAGCAGTTAAACAGCCTGTTAAGAATAGCTGCTATACAGGTCGACTGCCCTGTTAGCAGTTAAATAAATGACTGAATATTAAAGAGAGAGGGAGAGGGAGATTGTATATACCGTACATAATAAAAAAAGAGAGGTTTGTTCTGTAAAAAACAATGCTTGGTTTTTATTTTTGTCTGTAATAAAAAATAATAAATAATATTTAATTCTACTGAAGTAGAGAAAGTTGTAAATATCTCACCGTAGAATACGGTACATCACATTTTCTTCCATTGTTGTTATACTCAAAAGGGGTTTCGCGGGTGGCCACTTGATACAACTTTGAGGATGAAGATGATGCTGCCTCCATAGTTTCTTACTTAATGAAGTAATACTCTGGGCTGCACTGATTTTATAGTCCTGCCTTTGAAAGCTGGAATTATTTTTAGGCAATATTTTTGAGGAGCAGCATTTTGTTGAGTGGAGTCTTCAACGACTAGTTTTTCAAACATCTCGAGCGATTCTTAATGTTGAAATAATTTTTTCAAACATCTCGAGCGATTCTTAATGTTGAAATAATACTCTGAGCTGCACTGATTTTATGAGCCTGCCTTTGTATGTTGAAATTATTTTTTTTGTTAAGTGGAGATGTCAATTATTATTTTTTCAAAAATCTCGAGCGATTCCTAATGTTGAAATAATACTCTGAGCTGCACCGATTTTATATGTCTGCCTATTATTATATATTTCGATGGAATTATTTTTGAAGTAATATTTTTGAGGAACAGCATTTTGTGAAGTGGGAGTCTTCATTCTTTTCTTAGCTCGTTATCAATTATTAATTTTTCAAACATATCTAGGGATTCTTATATATCTTGTTACGTTGTTCTGGCACATAGCTTGTGTCAACAAATGTTACGCAGCCACCCTAAACGCAAATTGCAATATGTTGACGTTGATCAATTGAAAATGATAATGGAACAAAATATGTTGGAGATTCTCCACGCCTAAGAGAAAATATAAGAGTTTTCTGTCCATTTTCAGGTGTGATATACACTTGTACGATAGAGCAATAGCTTGCCGTTGAGCAATATACAATTTTGCTCATCCTCCATAACAAGTGCAGTATCTATCATCTGGAGTAAGTCTTTGTGAACAAAACATTTTGAGAGCTTCCCTTGTTATATCTGCCTGCACACTGCAGCGTTTATTATTGTGTTAATAAAAACTGTAATCAGAGACGTCCACAGTTATAGCTGTTGAAATGTTAAACCCGATTATAGTTGTATTTAATGTTTTTTCCTAAATAATCAATAACTTCTTGAGGAGGTTGTAAATTTCCAAAACTATCAAAATATTCATTCTCTCTTCCATTTTAAATATAAGCTACCCAGTGTGTTCCACCTCCAGCCGATGAGTCTAAATTTATAATACCACGCCCATTTTTCTACTTATTTTTGGGAAGAGAATCTCTCATATATACACCTCTGAAATATGGAATATGCTTACGAGAAAATTTCATTATATCAATATTTGAGAGAGGTTTATTGGGGAGCTGACTTAGAAGTTTTTTGCAGAATGATCAGTTGTTATTCCGTAGCCCTTTCGATATGGTTTTAGATAAAATCCCTTGCCTAACGCAATAGCTTCCATTGAGCGGTTATGTCGCTTATTTTCCTCTAGTTGTTGTCTGGCATTTTTAGCGTTTGTGATTGTTTTTGCAATAGATGCGCCACCCGATGTAAGTCCACCAAGTGCTCCTAGGGCTGTTAAGATGGGTATTAGCGATAAGAAACCACCAAATTTGGGAACGCTAATCACTCGAGGAATTGCTATTTCATTGTTTTTTTCTGAACCAATTGATTTGTATATAGCTTTCCGAGCTTTTTTAAATGCACTCTCAACATCAAGTGGTCTTTCCCTTTTCAATAGCTTATCAGCTGCTTTAACCACCTGCATAAACCTTTTCCTTTTTTTGCAACTTGATACCTTTTTCTTATTGCTTCTCTGTTTTTCATTTCTTCTAGTGATACCCGTTGAGCATAGAGTAATAAACAGACAAAGAGCGGAAGATTCGCTCCGAGCTTTTATTACCGTTTTAATTCTGAAGCCAGGTCGTTAAGGTTGGTCCGCAAACGCAAAATCAAATTCAAAAAATAAAGCTCATTTACCATAGGAAGCAACAACAAATCACTAGCAAAACAACAACATTGCGCACGAAAACCCATTTTTACTTCGTCCCCCGTTGTGATCTATGAAATTCTGAAGCAAGATTTAGAGGACATAGGAAACTCAGTGCAAAGAAAAGGGACAAATAATGCCACTGTGTGCTTTGCGGGTTTCTCTGTCGTTCTAACAAGGCAGCGCGTAGAAACAACAACAACACTATTTGGGTTCTAATGTTGTTGTTGCATAGCCGAGTCTCGGCGCAAGTAGGTAGAAAATTTGAATGCCATGCCATTAAACTCAAAGGGTTACGCATACGGCGCGTCAACATCATATACTATTACGTCACGTTTTAAAGAATTTCATTTCTTGTGATGCGTAGAATATGTGACGTCACATGCGCAACAGAATATTGCAATCTTCTTAAATTCATATACTTCCCTTGGCTTCGAAAACACACACATGCATATTTTTTGCCAATGTGTGTTAGATGAGGCACACATGCCAACAACTATTTGACGCGTCGAGGCATTGATACCCTTATTTATAGAAATGGTATATAATGTTTCAAGAAAACAATTATTATTGATTGTACTAATAGTTGCACACTAAATAAGATATTATATATTTCTCAGAGATTAGATAAAAATGTTTATATGAGAAGGTTAGTGGTACTTGGTTACAGAACTTATGAATAGTTAAAATACCCTATTTTGAGCAAGGGAGCCTTGCTGATCGAAAAATGAAAAATTATAAAATCTGCCGTGCTGCTTGCAAGTTGAAAGTGAGTGGAGAAGATGAAGACATGACTTTGCGAATTATAGGCATAGCAGTGCTTGGAAACCACAACAATGAGTTAGAAGGGTGCAGAAGCTAAGATCATAGGCTGTAGCCTCAAACAAAAAAGGGATAGCAAGGATAGAACTTGTGGTGTGCCGTTTTTATTGTCGTCATTTGTTTTGATTATGGTTGTTGTTGGTTCTTATGGAAAATGTTTTGAAGTTGTCTTTGAATTTTGGGCATCGGCAGAAGTAGCTGCAGACAGCCGAGCGTTGTGTTTGCAACCTCTGTATCTGTTTTCAGAATTTTTGGAAAAGAGCTTTTGATCCAAATGCCTCCTCTTGGTCTGTTTATTACTCTATGAGTGATACCCATAGAGTAATAAACAGACAAAGAGCGGAAGATTCGCTCCGAGCTTTTATTACCGTTTTAATTCTGAAGCCAGGTCGTTAAGGTTGGTCCGCAAACGCAAAATCAAATTCAAAAAATAAAGCTCATTTACCATAGGAAGCAACAACAAATCACTAGCAAAACAACAACATTGCGCACGAAAACCCATTTTTACTTCGTCCCCCGTTGTGATCTATGAAATTCTGAAGCAAGATTTAGAGGACATAGGAAACTCAGTGCAAAGAAAAGGGACAAATAATGCCACTGTGTGCTTTGCGGGTTTCTCTGTCGTTCTAACAAGGCAGCGCGTAGAAACAACAACAACACTATTTGGGTTCTAATGTTGTTGTTGCATAGCCGAGTCTCGGCGCAAGTAGGTAGAAAATTTGAATGCCATGCCATTAAACTCAAAGGGTTACGCATACGGCGCGTCAACATCATATACTATTACGTCACGTTTTAAAGAATTTCATTTCTTGTGATGCGTAGAATATGTGACGTCACATGCGCAACAGAATATTGCAATCTTCTTAAATTCATATACTTCCCTTGGCTTCGAAAACACACACATGCATATTTTTTGCCAATGTGTGTTAGATGAGGCACACATGCCAACAACTATTTGACGCGTCGAGGCATTGATACCCTTATTTATAGAAATGGTATATAATGTTTCAAGAAAACAATTATTATTGATTGTACTAATAGTTGCACACTAAATAAGATATTATATATTTCTCAGAGATTAGATAAAAATGTTTATATGAGAAGGTTAGTGGTACTTGGTTACAGAACTTATGAATAGTTAAAATACCCTATTTTGAGCAAGGGAGCCTTGCTGATCGAAAAATGAAAAATTATAAAATCTGCCGTGCTGCTTGCAAGTTGAAAGTGAGTGGAGAAGATGAAGACATGACTTTGCGAATTATAGGCATAGCAGTGCTTGGAAACCACAACAATGAGTTAGAAGGGTGCAGAAGCTAAGATCATAGGCTGTAGCCTCAAACAAAAAAGGGATAGCAAGGATAGAACTTGTGGTGTGCCGTTTTTATTGTCGTCATTTGTTTTGATTATGGTTGTTGTTGGTTCTTATGGAAAATGTTTTGAAGTTGTCTTTGAATTTTGGGCATCGGCAGAAGTAGCTGCAGACAGCCGAGCGTTGTGTTTGCAACCTCTGTATCTGTTTTCAGAATTTTTGGAAAAGAGCTTTTGATCCAAATGCCTCCTCTTGGTCTGTTTATTACTCTATGAGTGATACCCATACCAAATATTTTTTTTGTTTTCATTGCGTTCGTAACGAAATATGCGGCAACCTTTTCTCCAATGATGCTATTAGACGCTTTGACTCTCTCCCAAGCCTTATCGACTAAATTTACAGCAGCTATGTGCCGTTTAGCTAATTCTTTGTTTTCTGAATATGCTATATCGTGCTCCCTGCCAGCTGCGTATAATGGGTTAATGCCTTTATCACTACGCTGTAGGCGTTCTTTGAGTTTCGTAGCTGGGCCACAAAATTGATAGCCCGGTCAATCGGAAGGCTATTAATTATGTTAATAACTAGACTACCTCCACAATAGACGTTTAATTGATACTTAATCGCTGAAGGTATATCAATGAATGATATTCATTTTGCGAGACAAAACTCATTAAATATGCATTTAAAGAAGCAAAATAATAATATAGAAGTGAGAAATATTGATTTTTCATCCAATAAAAATAATATTCGACACAGTGTGCTATTACCAAACTCAATAAGAGGATTAATTGTAGGTCCATCTAATTGTGGAAAGACAAATCTTATGATCAGCTTAATAGAGAGTCCAAATGTATTAAAATTTAAAAATATTTACTTATTCTCAAAATCATTATTTCAACCGAAATATGAATACTTAAAAAATGTAGTGACCCCAATAAAAGGAATGGGATATTTCACGTTTTCTGAGAACGAAGGTGTTAAAACACCTGAGAAAGCTAAGGATAGCTTTATAATGATATTTGATGATGTAGCATGTGAAAAACAAGATAATATACGTTCAAACTTTTGTATGGGTCGACATAAAAACATCGACTCATTTTATTTATGACAAACGTATACACGCATACCAAAGCATCTTGTGCGCGATAATGCGAATTTAATAATAATATTCAATCAAGATCAACTTAATAAGAAGCACATTTATCAAGATCATGTGGGTGTCGATATGAATTTCGAAACGTTTATACAAATTTGTCAATTATGCTGGAAAAATAAATATGGGTTTCTTTTGATTAGCAAGGATGACGCAATAGACAATGGAAGATATAGAATAGGATTTGATACATTTATTATAATTTAAATAAATCACTATAATAAATTTATATTATAAAACTGTAAAATTAAGTAAATTTAGATTCATTTAACATTCGTTTCTCAAAATTATAACAACAATAACTTTAACTGGGAAAGGGGCAATTTTAACTGCAAATTACTTTCCTCCCATTGAATTGTCAACAGAATACAATTCGATTGGAGTGTAATATTATTAACGGATCATATGTAAATAATATCTTATCGCATACGCTTCATGAATTTGCTCTCAACGTTGCACCGGGATATAAAATGAATGAGATCCCACACAACCTTATTTACTTGCCATTAAACACCAGAGAGATAAACACATTAACGATACGAATAATTGATCAAGACGGTGACTTGATTAACTTGCGTGAAGAAGAAGTAACTTTTCGTTTACATTTGAGACCGCGAGAATGATAATTTACAATAATAAAAACGTGTGGAAGCCAGTAATACGAAATAGTCGCTCATATTCCACAGTAGGGCGAGGGTCAACTAGGAGAGCACTTACACCAGCCAATAAAATATTCTTAAAATCTCTAGGTTTTAAAGTTAGAAAACAATGGCAAACAACAGCATTTTAAATGTTCGTGAAAAACCTTATTCAGATGATAGTATAAGGAAAAAGGAATATCAAACTTATACACCCTATCTTCAACATTCAATGTTAACGATGAAGTTCGAATTACAATTCAAAACCAAGATTTGTATGTTTTACCACATGAAAGTTTCATCAGCATAGAAGGTTCGGTTGCTACGGCTACTACGGATGCTGATACATCAGTTGCTACAGGCAAGCTTAAAAATAACTGCATGGCATATTTATTTGATAAAATTCGATATGAACTAAATGGAAGTGAAATTTATCGCACTCGATAGGTTGGAGTTACTTCAACTATAAAAAACTATGTTTCTTTAAATAAATCAGGGAGTGAAATGCTTGAGAACGCTGGATGGTTTAGAGGTGAAAGTAGCGAACTATCGAAAATAAGTGATAAGGGGTTTTTTAATTTTAATGTACCTCTAAAATGTTTACTCGGGTTTGCTGAAGACTATAACAAAATCCTATTAAATTGTAAACATGAGCTGATACTCCTCATGAATAAGAATATGAGTGGCGTATTTCAAACTAAGGTTGGCACCGTTGAGTACAAACTCAATATTTTCAAGATAACCTGGAAAATTCCACATATAGAGCTAAATGATCAAGCAAAACTTCAAATGTTTAATATGGTTAAAAGTGGAAGTTCTCTCCCAATCGCATTCCGCAGCTGGGACTGTTATATGAATCCATCACTCACAGATGACGCTCAACACACTTGGAATGTAAAGCTAGCAGCTAATAGAGAGCGTCCTCGATTTGCATTATTCGTATTTATTTCGGAGGGAAAAATGATTACAAACAATTTATTAAATTTAAAAGTTCATTTGAACTCAGAAACATATCCATACGATGATTTAAATTTAAATTTTGACCGCGGACGATTTGCTATTTTGTATGATATGTACGCTAAATTTCAAGAAAGCTATTATATGAAAGAACCTCAACCACTGCTAACACCTAAAGAATTTGAAAAAAATGCCCCCATTGCTGTTGTGGACTTATCATATCAGAATGAAGCAGTTAAAACCGGACCCATTTATGTTGATTGATCAACATGTGATGCTTACTGTCTACTTATCCATGACCGCTTGGTTGAGTATTCACCGTTAATTTCTTTAGTTCAACGCATAGTCTAATAGCGATCGGATGTATTCGTAGCGATCCCAAGAAAATGAATACCGCTGTCATATACCTTACATTTACTGGCGGAAAACAATGTGAGATTATTGTCAAAGAAATCGCAATCTTCTTTACACCGGACACCATTCTCGATCGAGTATTTCGAATAAAACCCCCATACCCCTTTAGGGACTTAAACAAGCTTCAGCAAACCTATTCACGGGCAGATGCAGTGCTCTCGTGGGAGAGGACGATTACAACTCAACTAAAAGATGGCTTCGCGAAAAAAATAAAGGCAAACGTATAATTACGTACGGAAGTTAGGAATAAGACATCTTACAATATATGCTAAAAACAAGCGTCGAAGACTATAATTATTATATTAATGCTCCAATGCTTTCATCTGATCAAATCAGCGGCTATAAAAAGTGTGGTTCCCATTCAAATCAGCATGATGTGTGCAGCTATCGAGCGGGCAAATGTCTGAACTATTTGATATCGGACTACATTAAACAATTGAATAATGATATCTACTAATATTAAACATCTAAAAAAAAAAAATGTATATATATAATATGTATAGTACAATATAATAATAAAATTGTTTTATCAAAAGAATTAAAAATGTTTGTGTTTTATTTAAAGATTAGTAATTCTTCCACGGCAAGCTGCAATGGACGTATCAATTTCATTGTTCCGCTCAATTATTAATAAAATTGAAGCGTTTACAGAAGATTTTCAGGATGTTGTCTTAAATGAAGAGCTGAATTTTCTGGATTCGTTTATACGTTTATATATCAACTACATAAGTGTCAATCTATTATATCAAAGTATGCTATATTAGAAAAAAGAATGCTTAATAAATAATAAAAAATGTATTCATATATATATATATATACATATGTATAATCTTTTATATGTTTTATTTAAAAAACTCTAGTTATAGTCAGTTTCCCATACCCAGACACACACCCACACACACAAACATTCATGATCTTGCGCATGCGTTGCCAACGCACTCCCTCTCCCCTTCTCCAATTCAATCACATCCAGCGAAAGCAAATGTGATCTTGCTCCCCACACACACACACACACACACACACACACACACACACACACACACACACACACACACACACACACACACACACACACACACACACACACACACACGCGTAGAAACAACAACAACACTATTTGGGTTCTAATGTTGTTGTTGCATAGCCGAGTCTCGGCGCAAGTAGGTAGAAAATTTGAATGCCATGCCATTAAACTCAAAGGGTTACGCATACGGCGCGTCAACATCATATACTATTACGTCACGTTTTAAAGAATTTCATTTCTTGTGATGCGTAGAATATGTGACGTCACATGCGCAACAGAATATTGCAATCTTCTTAAATTCATATACTTCCCTTGGCTTCGAAAACACACACATGCATATTTTTTGCCAATGTGTGTGAGATGAGGCACACATGCCAACAACTATTTGACGCGTCGAGGCATTGATACCCTTATTTATAGAAATGGTATATAATGTTTCAAGAAAACAATTATTATTGATTGTACTAATAGTTGCACACTAAATAAGATATTATATATTTCTCAGAGATTAGATAAAAATGTTTATATGAGAAGGTTAGTGGTACTTGGTTACAGAACTTATGAATAGTTAAAATACCCTATTTTGAGCAAGGGAGCCTTGCTGATCGAAAAATGAAAAATTATAAAATCTGCCGTGCTGCTTGCAAGTTGAAAGTGAGTGGAGAAGATGAAGACATGACTTTGCGAATTATAGGCATAGCAGTGCTTGGAAACCACAACAATGAGTTAGAAGGGTGCAGAAGCTAAGATCATAGGCTGTAGCCTCAAACAAAAAAGGGATAGCAAGGATAGAACTTGTGGTGTGCCGTTTTTATTGTCGTCATTTGTTTTGATTATGGTTGTTGTTGGTTCTTATGGAAAATGTTTTGAAGTTGTCTTTGAATTTTGGGCATCGGCAGAAGTAGCTGCAGACAGCCGAGCGTTGTGTTTGCAACCTCTGTATCTGTTTTCAGAATTTTTGGAAAAGAGCTTTTGATCCAAATGCCTCCTCTTGGTCTGTTTATTACTCTATGAGTGATACCCATACCAAATATTTTTTTGTTTTCATTGCGTTCGTAACGAAATATGCGGCAACCTTTTCTCCAATGATGCTATTAGACGCTTTGACTCTCTCCCAAGCCTTATCGACTAAATTTACAGCAGCTATGTGCCGTTTAGCTAATTCTTTGTTTTCTGAATATGCTATATCGTGCTCCCTGCCAGCTGCGTATAATGGGTTAATGCCTTTATCACTACGCTGTAGGCGTTCTTTGAGTTTCGTAGCTGGGCCACAAAATTGATAGCCCGGTCAATCGGAAGGCTATTAATTATGTTAATAACTAGACTACCTCCACAATAGACGTTTAATTGATACTTAATCGCTGAAGGTATATCAATGAATGATATTCATTTTGCGAGACAAAACTCATTAAATATGCATTTAAAGAAGCAAAATAATAATATAGAAGTGAGAAATATTGATTTTTCATCCAATAAAAATAATATTCGACACAGTGTGCTATTACCAAACTCAATAAGAGGATTAATTGTAGGTCCATCTAATTGTGGAAAGACAAATCTTATGATCAGCTTAATAGAGAGTCCAAATGTATTAAAATTTAAAAATATTTACTTATTCTCAAAATCATTATTTCAACCGAAATATGAATACTTAAAAAATGTAGTGACCCCAATAAAAGGAATGGGATATTTCACGTTTTCTGAGAACGAAGGTGTTAAAACACCTGAGAAAGCTAAGGATAGCTTTATAATGATATTTGATGATGTAGCATGTGAAAAACAAGATAATATACGTTCAAACTTTTGTATGGGTCGACATAAAAACATCGACTCATTTTATTTATGACAAACGTATACACGCATACCAAAGCATCTTGTGCGCGATAATGCGAATTTAATAATAATATTCAATCAAGATCAACTTAATAAGAAGCACATTTATCAAGATCATGTGGGTGTCGATATGAATTTCGAAACGTTTATACAAATTTGTCAATTATGCTGGAAAAATAAATATGGGTTTCTTTTGATTAGCAAGGATGACGCAATAGACAATGGAAGATATAGAATAGGATTTGATACATTTATTATAATTTAAATAAATCACTATAATAAATTTATATTATAAAACTGTAAAATTAAGTAAATTTAGATTCATTTAACATTCGTTTCTCAAAATTATAACAACAATAACTTTAACTGGGAAAGGGGCAATTTTAACTGCAAATTACTTTCCTCCCATTGAATTGTCAACAGAATACAATTCGATTGGAGTGTAATATTATTAACGGATCATATGTAAATAATATCTTATCGCATACGCTTCATGAATTTGCTCTCAACGTTGCACCGGGATATAAAATGAATGAGATCCCACACAACCTTATTTACTTGCCATTAAACACCAGAGAGATAAACACATTAACGATACGAATAATTGATCAAGACGGTGACTTGATTAACTTGCGTGAAGAAGAAGTAACTTTTCGTTTACATTTGAGACCGCGAGAATGATAATTTACAATAATAAAAACGTGTGGAAGCCAGTAATACGAAATAGTCGCTCATATTCCACAGTAGGGCGAGGGTCAACTAGGAGAGCACTTACACCAGCCAATAAAATATTCTTAAAATCTCTAGGTTTTAAAGTTAGAAAACAATGGCAAACAACAGCATTTTAAATGTTCGTGAAAAACCTTATTCAGATGATAGTATAAGGAAAAAGGAATATCAAACTTATACACCCTATCTTCAACATTCAATGTTAACGATGAAGTTCGAATTACAATTCAAAACCAAGATTTGTATGTTTTACCACATGAAAGTTTCATCAGCATAGAAGGTTCGGTTGCTACGGCTACTACGGATGCTGATACATCAGTTGCTACAGGCAAGCTTAAAAATAACTGCATGGCATATTTATTTGATAAAATTCGATATGAACTAAATGGAAGTGAAATTTATCGCACTCGATAGGTTGGAGTTACTTCAACTATAAAAAACTATGTTTCTTTAAATAAATCAGGGAGTGAAATGCTTGAGAACGCTGGATGGTTTAGAGGTGAAAGTAGCGAACTATCGAAAATAAGTGATAAGGGGTTTTTTAATTTTAATGTACCTCTAAAATGTTTACTCGGGTTTGCTGAAGACTATAACAAAATCCTATTAAATTGTAAACATGAGCTGATACTCCTCATGAATAAGAATATGAGTGGCGTATTTCAAACTAAGGTTGGCACCGTTGAGTACAAACTCAATATTTTCAAGATAACCTGGAAAATTCCACATATAGAGCTAAATGATCAAGCAAAACTTCAAATGTTTAATATGGTTAAAAGTGGAAGTTCTCTCCCAATCGCATTCCGCAGCTGGGACTGTTATATGAATCCATCACTCACAGATGACGCTCAACACACTTGGAATGTAAAGCTAGCAGCTAATAGAGAGCGTCCTCGATTTGCATTATTCGTATTTATTTCGGAGGGAAAAATGATTACAAACAATTTATTAAATTTAAAAGTTCATTTGAACTCAGAAACATATCCATACGATGATTTAAATTTAAATTTTGAGCGCGGACGATTTGCTATTTTGTATGATATGTACGCTAAATTTCAAGAAAGCTATTATATGAAAGAACCTCAACCACTGCTAACACCTAAAGAATTTGAAAAAATGCCCCCATTGCTGTTGTGGACTTATCATATCAGAATGAAGCAGTTAAAACCGGACCCATTTATGTTGATTGATCAACATGTGATGCTTACTGTCTACTTATCCATGACCGCTTGGTTGAGTATTCACCGTTAATTTCTTTAGTTCAACGCATAGTCTAATAGCGATCGGATGTATTCGTAGCGATCCCAAGAAAATGAATACCGCTGTCATATACCTTACATTTACTGGCGGAAAACAATGTGAGATTATTGTCAAAGAAATCGCAATCTTCTTTACACCGGACACCATTCTCGATCGAGTATTTCGAATAAAACCCCCATACCCCTTTAGGGACTTAAACAAGCTTCAGCAAACCTATTCACGGGCAGATGCAGTGCTCTCGTGGGAGAGGACGATTACAACTCAACTAAAAGATGGCTTCGCGAAAAAAATAAAGGCAAACGTATAATTACGTACGGAAGTTAGGAATAAGACATCTTACAATATATGCTAAAAACAAGCGTCGAAGACTATAATTATTATATTAATGCTCCAATGCTTTCATCTGATCAAATCAGCGGCTATAAAAAGTGTGGTTCCCATTCAAATCAGCATGATGTGTGCAGCTATCGAGCGGGCAAATGTCTGAACTATTTGATATCGGACTACATTAAACAATTGAATAATGATATCTACTAATATTAAACATCTAAAAAAAAAAAAATGTATATATATAATATGTATAGTACAATATAATAATAAAATTGTTTTATCAAAAGAATTAAAAATGTTTGTGTTTTATTTAAAGATTAGTAATTCTTCCACGGCAAGCTGCAATGGACGTATCAATTTCATTGTTCCGCTCAATTATTAATAAAATTGAAGCGTTTACAGAAGATTTTCAGGATGTTGTCTTAAATGAAGAGCTGAATTTTCTGGATTCGTTTATACGTTTATATATCAACTACATAAGTGTCAATCTATTATATCAAAGTATGCTATATTAGAAAAAAGAATGCTTAATAAATAATAAAAAAATGTATTCATATATATATATATATACATATGTATAATCTTTTATATGTTTTATTTAAAAAACTCTAGTTATAGTCAGTTTCCCATACCCAGACACACACCCACACACACAAACATTCATGATCTTGCGCATGCGTTGCCAACGCACTCCCTCTCCCCTTCTCCAATTCAATCACATCCAGCAGAAAGCAAATGTCTCCCACACACACACACACACACACACACACACACACACACACACACACACACACACACACACACACACACACACACACACACACACACACACACACACACACACACACACACACACACACACACACACACACACACACACACACACACACACACACACACACACACACACACACACACACACACACACACACACACACACACACACACACACACACACACACACACACACACACACACACACACACACACACACACACACACACACACACACACACACACACACACACACACACACACACACACACACACACACACACACACACACACACACACACACACACACACACACACACACACACACACACACACACACACACACACACACACACACACACACACACACACACACACACACACACACACACACACACACACACACACACACACACACACACACACACACACACACACACACACACACACACACACACACACACACACACACACACACACACACACACACACACACACACACACACACACACACACACACACACACACACACACACACACACACACACACACACACACACACACACACACACACACACACACACACACACACACACACACACACACACACACACACACACACACACACACACACACACACACACACACACACACACACACACACACACACACACACACACACACACACACACACACACACATTTGAATTTGAATGCCATGCCATTAAACTCAAAGGGTTACGCATACGGCGCGTCAACATCATATACTATTACGTCACGTTTTAAAGAATTTCATTTCTTGTGATGCGTAGAATATGTGACGTCACATGCGCAACAGAATATTGCAATCTTCTTAAATTCATATACTTCCCTTGGCTTCGAAAACACACACATGCATATTTTTTGCCAATGTGTGTGAGATGAGGCACACATGCCAACAACTATTTGACGCGTCGAGGCATTGATACCCTTATTTATAGAAATGGTATATAATGTTTCAAGAAAACAATTATTATTGATTGTACTAATAGTTGCACACTAAATAAGATATTATATATTTCTCAGAGATTAGATAAAAATGTTTATATGAGAAGGTTAGTGGTACTTGGTTACAGAACTTATGAATAGTTAAAATACCCTATTTTGAGCAAGGGAGCCTTGCTGATCGAAAAATGAAAAATTATAAAATCTGCCGTGCTGCTTGCAAGTTGAAAGTGAGTGGAGAAGATGAAGACATGACTTTGCGAATTATAGGCATAGCAGTGCTTGGAAACCACAACAATGAGTTAGAAGGGTGCAGAAGCTAAGATCATAGGCTGTAGCCTCAAACAAAAAGGGATAGCAAGGATAGAACTTGTGGTGTGCCGTTTTTATTGTCGTCATTTGTTTTGATTATGGTTGTTGTTGGTTCTTATGGAAAATGTTTTGAAGTTGTCTTTGAATTTTGGGCATCGGCAGAAGTAGCTGCAGACAGCCGAGCGTTGTGTTTGCAACCTCTGTATCTGTTTTCAGAATTTTTGGAAAAGAGCTTTTGATCCAAATGCCTCCTCTTGGTCTGTTTATTACTCTATGAGTGATACCCATACCAAATATTTTTTTTGTTTTCATTGCGTTCGTAACGAAATATGCGGCAACCTTTTCTCCAATGATGCTATTAGACGCTTTGACTCTCTCCCAAGCCTTATCGACTAAATTTACAGCAGCTATGTGCCGTTTAGCTAATTCTTTGTTTTCTGAATATGCTATATCGTGCTCCCTGCCAGCTGCGTATAATGGGTTAATGCCTTTATCACTACGCTGTAGGCGTTCTTTGAGTTTCGTAGCTGGGCCACAAAATTGATAGCCCGGTCAATCGGAAGGCTATTAATTATGTTAATAACTAGACTACCTCCACAATAGACGTTTAATTGATACTTAATCGCTGAAGGTATATCAATGAATGATATTCATTTTGCGAGACAAAACTCATTAAATATGCATTTAAAGAAGCAAAATAATAATATAGAAGTGAGAAATATTGATTTTTCATCCAATAAAAATAATATTCGACACAGTGTGCTATTACCAAACTCAATAAGAGGATTAATTGTAGGTCCATCTAATTGTGGAAAGACAAATCTTATGATCAGCTTAATAGAGAGTCCAAATGTATTAAAATTTAAAAATATTTACTTATTCTCAAAATCATTATTTCAACCGAAATATGAATACTTAAAAAATGTAGTGACCCCAATAAAAGGAATGGGATATTTCACGTTTTCTGAGAACGAAGGTGTTAAAACACCTGAGAAAGCTAAGGATAGCTTTATAATGATATTTGATGATGTAGCATGTGAAAAACAAGATAATATACGTTCAAACTTTTGTATGGGTCGACATAAAAACATCGACTCATTTTATTTATGACAAACGTATACACGCATACCAAAGCATCTTGTGCGCGATAATGCGAATTTAATAATAATATTCAATCAAGATCAACTTAATAAGAAGCACATTTATCAAGATCATGTGGGTGTCGATATGAATTTCGAAACGTTTATACAAATTTGTCAATTATGCTGGAAAAATAAATATGGGTTTCTTTTGATTAGCAAGGATGACGCAATAGACAATGGAAGATATAGAATAGGATTTGATACATTTATTATAATTTAAATAAATCACTATAATAAATTTATATTATAAAACTGTAAAATTAAGTAAATTTAGATTCATTTAACATTCGTTTCTCAAAATTATAACAACAATAACTTTAACTGGGAAAGGGGCAATTTTAACTGCAAATTACTTTCCTCCCATTGAATTGTCAACAGAATACAATTCGATTGGAGTGTAATATTATTAACGGATCATATGTAAATAATATCTTATCGCATACGCTTCATGAATTTGCTCTCAACGTTGCACCGGGATATAAAATGAATGAGATCCCACACAACCTTATTTACTTGCCATTAAACACCAGAGAGATAAACACATTAACGATACGAATAATTGATCAAGACGGTGACTTGATTAACTTGCGTGAAGAAGAAGTAACTTTTCGTTTACATTTGAGACCGCGAGAATGATAATTTACAATAATAAAAACGTGTGGAAGCCAGTAATACGAAATAGTCGCTCATATTCCACAGTAGGGCGAGGGTCAACTAGGAGAGCACTTACACCAGCCAATAAAATATTCTTAAAATCTCTAGGTTTTAAAGTTAGAAAACAATGGCAAACAACAGCATTTTAAATGTTCGTGAAAAACCTTATTCAGATGATAGTATAAGGAAAAAGGAATATCAAACTTATACACCCTATCTTCAACATTCAATGTTAACGATGAAGTTCGAATTACAATTCAAAACCAAGATTTGTATGTTTTACCACATGAAAGTTTCATCAGCATAGAAGGTTCGGTTGCTACGGCTACTACGGATGCTGATACATCAGTTGCTACAGGCAAGCTTAAAAATAACTGCATGGCATATTTATTTGATAAAATTCGATATGAACTAAATGGAAGTGAAATTTATCGCACTCGATAGGTTGGAGTTACTTCAACTATAAAAAACTATGTTTCTTTAAATAAATCAGGGAGTGAAATGCTTGAGAACGCTGGATGGTTTAGAGGTGAAAGTAGCGAACTATCGAAAATAAGTGATAAGGGGTTTTTTAATTTTAATGTACCTCTAAAATGTTTACTCGGGTTTGCTGAAGACTATAACAAAATCCTATTAAATTGTAAACATGAGCTGATACTCCTCATGAATAAGAATATGAGTGGCGTATTTCAAACTAAGGTTGGCACCGTTGAGTACAAACTCAATATTTTCAAGATAACCTGGAAAATTCCACATATAGAGCTAAATGATCAAGCAAAACTTCAAATGTTTAATATGGTTAAAAGTGGAAGTTCTCTCCCAATCGCATTCCGCAGCTGGGACTGTTATATGAATCCATCACTCACAGATGACGCTCAACACACTTGGAATGTAAAGCTAGCAGCTAATAGAGAGCGTCCTCGATTTGCATTATTCGTATTTATTTCGGAGGGAAAAATGATTACAAACAATTTATTAAATTTAAAAGTTCATTTGAACTCAGAAACATATCCATACGATGATTTAAATTTAAATTTTGAGCGCGGACGATTTGCTATTTTGTATGATATGTACGCTAAATTTCAAGAAAGCTATTATATGAAAGAACCTCAACCACTGCTAACACCTAAAGAATTTGAAAAAAATGCCCCCATTGCTGTTGTGGACTTATCATATCAGAATGAAGCAGTTAAAACCGGACCCATTTATGTTGATTGATCAACATGTGATGCTTACTGTCTACTTATCCATGACCGCTTGGTTGAGTATTCACCGTTAATTTCTTTAGTTCAACGCATAGTCTAATAGCGATCGGATGTATTCGTAGCGATCCCAAGAAAATGAATACCGCTGTCATATACCTTACATTTACTGGCGGAAAACAATGTGAGATTATTGTCAAAGAAATCGCAATCTTCTTTACACCGGACACCATTCTCGATCGAGTATTTCGAATAAAACCCCCATACCCCTTTAGGGACTTAAACAAGCTTCAGCAAACCTATTCACGGGCAGATGCAGTGCTCTCGTGGGAGAGGACGATTACAACTCAACTAAAAGATGGCTTCGCGAAAAAAATAAAGGCAAACGTATAATTACGTACGGAAGTTAGGAATAAGACATCTTACAATATATGCTAAAAACAAGCGTCGAAGACTATAATTATTATATTAATGCTCCAATGCTTTCATCTGATCAAATCAGCGGCTATAAAAAGTGTGGTTCCCATTCAAATCAGCATGATGTGTGCAGCTATCGAGCGGGCAAATGTCTGAACTATTTGATATCGGACTACATTAAACAATTGAATAATGATATCTACTAATATTAAACATCTAAAAAAAAAAAAAATGTATATATATAATATGTATAGTACAATATAATAATAAAATTGTTTTATCAAAAGAATTAAAAATGTTTGTGTTTTATTTAAAGATTAGTAATTCTTCCACGGCAAGCTGCAATGGACGTATCAATTTCATTGTTCCGCTCAATTATTAATAAAATTGAAGCGTTTACAGAAGATTTTCAGGATGTTGTCTTAAATGAAGAGCTGAATTTTCTGGATTCGTTTATACGTTTATATATCAACTACATAAGTGTCAATCTATTATATCAAAGTATGCTATATTAGAAAAAGAATGCTTAATAAATAATAAAAAAATGTATTCATATATATATATATATACATATGTATAATCTTTTATATGTTTTATTTAAAAAACTCTAGTTATAGTCAGTTTCCCATACCCAGACACACACCCACACACACAAACATTCATGATCTTGCGCATGCGTTGCCAACGCACTCCCTCTCCCCTTCTCCAATTCAATCACATCCAGCGAAAGCAAATGTGATCTTGCTCCCCACACACACACACACACACACACACACACACACACACACACACACACACACACACACACACACACACACACACACACACACACACACACACACACACACACACACACACACACACACACACACACACACACACACACACACACAGAAACAACAACAACACTATTTGGGTTCTAATGTTGTTGTTGCATAGCCGAGTCTCGGCGCAAGTAGGTAGAAAATTTGAATGCCATGCCATTAAACTCAAAGGGTTACGCATACGGCGCGTCAACATCATATACTATTACGTCACGTTTTAAAGAATTTCATTTCTTGTGATGCGTAGAATATGTGACGTCACATGCGCAACAGAATATTGCAATCTTCTTAAATTCATATACTTCCCTTGGCTTCGAAAACACACACATGCATATTTTTTGCCAATGTGTGTGAGATGAGGCACACATGCCAACAACTATTTGACGCGTCGAGGCATTGATACCCTTATTTATAGAAATGGTATATAATGTTTCAAGAAAACAATTATTATTGATTGTACTAATAGTTGCACACTAAATAAGATATTATATATTTCTCAGAGATTAGATAAAAATGTTTATATGAGAAGGTTAGTGGTACTTGGTTACAGAACTTATGAATAGTTAAAATACCCTATTTTGAGCAAGGGAGCCTTGCTGATCGAAAAATGAAAAATTATAAAATCTGCCGTGCTGCTTGCAAGTTGAAAGTGAGTGGAGAAGATGAAGACATGACTTTGCGAATTATAGGCATAGCAGTGCTTGGAAACCACAACAATGAGTTAGAAGGGTGCAGAAGCTAAGATCATAGGCTGTAGCCTCAAACAAAAAAGGGATAGCAAGGATAGAACTTGTGGTGTGCCGTTTTTATTGTCGTCATTTGTTTTGATTATGGTTGTTGTTGGTTCTTATGGAAAATGTTTTGAAGTTGTCTTTGAATTTTGGGCATCGGCAGAAGTAGCTGCAGACAGCCGAGCGTTGTGTTTGCAACCTCTGTATCTGTTTTCAGAATTTTTGGAAAAGAGCTTTTGATCCAAATGCCTCCTCTTGGTCTGTTTATTACTCTATGAGTGATACCCATACCAAATATTTTTTTGTTTTTCATTGCGTTCGTAACGAAATATGCGGCAACCTTTTCTCCAATGATGCTATTAGACGCTTTGACTCTCTCCCAAGCCTTATCGACTAAATTTACAGCAGCTATGTGCCGTTTAGCTAATTCTTTGTTTTCTGAATATGCTATATCGTGCTCCCTGCCAGCTGCGTATAATGGGTTAATGCCTTTATCACTACGCTGTAGGCGTTCTTTGAGTTTCGTAGCTGGGCCACAAAATTGATAGCCCGGTCAATCGGAAGGCTATTAATTATGTTAATAACTAGACTACCTCCACAATAGACGTTTAATTGATACTTAATCGCTGAAGGTATATCAATGAATGATATTCATTTTGCGAGACAAAACTCATTAAATATGCATTTAAAGAAGCAAAATAATAATATAGAAGTGAGAAATATTGATTTTTCATCCAATAAAAATAATATTCGACACAGTGTGCTATTACCAAACTCAATAAGAGGATTAATTGTAGGTCCATCTAATTGTGGAAAGACAAATCTTATGATCAGCTTAATAGAGAGTCCAAATGTATTAAAATTTAAAAATATTTACTTATTCTCAAAATCATTATTTCAACCGAAATATGAATACTTAAAAAATGTAGTGACCCCAATAAAAGGAATGGGATATTTCACGTTTTCTGAGAACGAAGGTGTTAAAACACCTGAGAAAGCTAAGGATAGCTTTATAATGATATTTGATGATGTAGCATGTGAAAAACAAGATAATATACGTTCAAACTTTTGTATGGGTCGACATAAAAACATCGACTCATTTTATTTATGACAAACGTATACACGCATACCAAAGCATCTTGTGCGCGATAATGCGAATTTAATAATAATATTCAATCAAGATCAACTTAATAAGAAGCACATTTATCAAGATCATGTGGGTGTCGATATGAATTTCGAAACGTTTATACAAATTTGTCAATTATGCTGGAAAAATAAATATGGGTTTCTTTTGATTAGCAAGGATGACGCAATAGACAATGGAAGATATAGAATAGGATTTGATACATTTATTATAATTTAAATAAATCACTATAATAAATTTATATTATAAAACTGTAAAATTAAGTAAATTTAGATTCATTTAACATTCGTTTCTCAAAATTATAACAACAATAACTTTAACTGGGAAAGGGGCAATTTTAACTGCAAATTACTTTCCTCCCATTGAATTGTCAACAGAATACAATTCGATTGGAGTGTAATATTATTAACGGATCATATGTAAATAATATCTTATCGCATACGCTTCATGAATTTGCTCTCAACGTTGCACCGGGATATAAAATGAATGAGATCCCACACAACCTTATTTACTTGCCATTAAACACCAGAGAGATAAACACATTAACGATACGAATAATTGATCAAGACGGTGACTTGATTAACTTGCGTGAAGAAGAAGTAACTTTTCGTTTACATTTGAGACCGCGAGAATGATAATTTACAATAATAAAAACGTGTGGAAGCCAGTAATACGAAATAGTCGCTCATATTCCACAGTAGGGCGAGGGTCAACTAGGAGAGCACTTACACCAGCCAATAAAATATTCTTAAAATCTCTAGGTTTTAAAGTTAGAAAACAATGGCAAACAACAGCATTTTAAATGTTCGTGAAAAACCTTATTCAGATGATAGTATAAGGAAAAAGGAATATCAAACTTATACACCCTATCTTCAACATTCAATGTTAACGATGAAGTTCGAATTACAATTCAAAACCAAGATTTGTATGTTTTACCACATGAAAGTTTCATCAGCATAGAAGGTTCGGTTGCTACGGCTACTACGGATGCTGATACATCAGTTGCTACAGGCAAGCTTAAAAATAACTGCATGGCATATTTATTTGATAAAATTCGATATGAACTAAATGGAAGTGAAATTTATCGCACTCGATAGGTTGGAGTTACTTCAACTATAAAAAACTATGTTTCTTTAAATAAATCAGGGAGTGAAATGCTTGAGAACGCTGGATGGTTTAGAGGTGAAAGTAGCGAACTATCGAAAATAAGTGATAAGGGGTTTTTTAATTTTAATGTACCTCTAAAATGTTTACTCGGGTTTGCTGAAGACTATAACAAAATCCTATTAAATTGTAAACATGAGCTGATACTCCTCATGAATAAGAATATGAGTGGCGTATTTCAAACTAAGGTTGGCACCGTTGAGTACAAACTCAATATTTTCAAGATAACCTGGAAAATTCCACATATAGAGCTAAATGATCAAGCAAAACTTCAAATGTTTAATATGGTTAAAAGTGGAAGTTCTCTCCCAATCGCATTCCGCAGCTGGGACTGTTATATGAATCCATCACTCACAGATGACGCTCAACACACTTGGAATGTAAAGCTAGCAGCTAATAGAGAGCGTCCTCGATTTGCATTATTCGTATTTATTTCGGAGGGAAAAATGATTACAAACAATTTATTAAATTTAAAAGTTCATTTGAACTCAGAAACATATCCATACGATGATTTAAATTTAAATTTTGAGCGCGGACGATTTGCTATTTTGTATGATATGTACGCTAAATTTCAAGAAAGCTATTATATGAAAGAACCTCAACCACTGCTAACACCTAAAGAATTTGAAAAAAATGCCCCCATTGCTGTTGTGGACTTATCATATCAGAATGAAGCAGTTAAAACCGGACCCATTTATGTTGATTGATCAACATGTGATGCTTACTGTCTACTTATCCATGACCGCTTGGTTGAGTATTCACCGTTAATTTCTTTAGTTCAACGCATAGTCTAATAGCGATCGGATGTATTCGTAGCGATCCCAAGAAAATGAATACCGCTGTCATATACCTTACATTTACTGGCGGAAAACAATGTGAGATTATTGTCAAAGAAATCGCAATCTTCTTTACACCGGACACCATTCTCGATCGAGTATTTCGAATAAAACCCCCATACCCCTTTAGGGACTTAAACAAGCTTCAGCAAACCTATTCACGGGCAGATGCAGTGCTCTCGTGGGAGAGGACGATTACAACTCAACTAAAAGATGGCTTCGCGAAAAAAATAAAGGCAAACGTATAATTACGTACGGAAGTTAGGAATAAGACATCTTACAATATATGCTAAAAGCAAGCGTCGAAGACTATAATTATTATATGAATGCTCCAATGCTTTCATCTGATCAAATCAGCGGCTATAAAAAGTGTGGTTCCCATTCAAATCAGCATGATGTGTGCAGCTATCGAGCGGGCAAATGTCTGAACTATTTGATATCGGACTACATTAAACAATTGAATAATGATATCTACTAATATTAAACATCTAAAAAAAAAAAAATGTATATATATAATATGTATAGTACAATATAATAATAAAATTGTTTTATCAAAAGAATTAAAAATGTTTGTGTTTTATTTAAAGATTAGTAATTCTTCCACGGCAAGCTGCAATGGACGTATCAATTTCATTGTTCCGCTCAATTATTAATAAAATTGAAGCGTTTACAGAAGATTTTCAGGATGTTGTCTTAAATGAAGAGCTGAATTTTCACACTTACACACACAACACACAATACATCAAACACACACACACACACACACACACACACACACACACACACACACACACACACACACACACACACACACACACACACACACACACACACACACACACACACACACACACACACACACACACACACACACACACACACACACACACACACACACACACACACACACACACACACACACACACACACACACACACACACACACACACACACACACACACACACACACACACACACACACACACACACACACACACACACACACACACACACACACACACACACACACACACACACACACACACACACACACACACACACACACACACACACACACACACACACACACACACACACACACACACACACACACACACACACACACACACACACACACACACACACACACACACACACACACACACACACACACACACACACACACACACACACACACACACACACACACACACACACACACACACACACACACACACACACACACACACACACACACACACACACACACACACACACACACACACACACACACACACACACACACACACACACACACACACACACACACACACACACACACACACACACACACACACACACACACACACACACACACACACACACACACACACACACACACACACACACACACACACACACACACACACACACACACACACACACACACACACACACACACACACACACACACACACACACACACACACACACACACACACACACACACACACACACACACACACACACACACACACACACACACACACACACACACACACACACACACACACACACACACACACACACACACACACACACACACACACACACACACACACACACACACACACACACACACACACACACACACACACACACACACACACACACACACACACACACACACACACACACACACACACACACACACACACACACACACACACACACACACACACACACACACACACACACACACACACACACACACACACACACACACACACACACACACACACACACACACACACACACACACACACACACACACACACACACACACACACACACACACACACACACACACACACACACACACACACACACACACACACACACACACACACACATGTTGTTGTTGCATAGCCGAGTCTCGGCGCAAGTAGGTAGAAAATTTGAATGCCATGCCATTAAACTCAAAGGGTTACGCATACGGCGCGTCAACATCATATACTATTACGTCACGTTTTAAAGAATTTCATTTCTTGTGATGCGTAGAATATGTGACGTCACATGCGCAACAGAATATTGCAATCTTCTTAAATTCATATACTTCCCTTGGCTTCGAAAACACACACATGCATATTTTTTGCCAATGTGTGTGAGATGAGGCACACATGCCAACAACTATTTGACGCGTCGAGGCATTGATACCCTTATTTATAGAAATGGTATATAATGTTTCAAGAAAACAATTATTATTGATTGTACTAATAGTTGCACACTAAATAAGATATTATATATTTCTCAGAGATTAGATAAAAATGTTTATATGAGAAGGTTAGTGGTACTTGGTTACAGAACTTATGAATAGTTAAAATACCCTATTTTGAGCAAGGGAGCCTTGCTGATCGAAAAATGAAAAATTATAAAATCTGCCGTGCTGCTTGCAAGTTGAAAGTGAGTGGAGAAGATGAAGACATGACTTTGCGAATTATAGGCATAGCAGTGCTTGGAAACCACAACAATGAGCTAGAAGGGTGCAGAAGCTAAGATCATAGGCTGTAGCCTCAAACAAAAAAGGGATAGCAAGGATAGAACTTGTGGTGTGCCGTTTTTATTGTCGTCATTTGTTTTGATTATGGTTGTTGTTGGTTCTTATGGAAAATGTTTTGAAGTTGTCTTTGAATTTTGGGCATCGGCAGAAGTAGCTGCAGACAGCCGAGCGTTGTGTTTGCAACCTCTGTATCTGTTTTCAGAATTTTTGGAAAAGAGCTTTTGATCCAAATGCCTCCTCTTGGTCTGTTTATTACTCTATGAGTGATACCCATACCAAATATTTTTTTGTTTTCATTGCGTTCGTAACGAAATATGCGGCAACCTTTTCTCCAATGATGCTATTAGACGCTTTGACTCTCTCCCAAGCCTTATCGACTAAATTTACAGCAGCTATGTGCCGTTTAGCTAATTCTTTGTTTTCTGAATATGCTATATCGTGCTCCCTGCCAGCTGCGTATAATGGGTTAATGCCTTTATCACTACGCTGTAGGCGTTCTTTGAGTTTCGTAGCTGGGCCACAAAATTGATAGCCCGGTCAATCGGAAGGCTATTAATTATGTTAATAACTAGACTACCTCCACAATAGACGTTTAATTGATACTTAATCGCTGAAGGTATATCAATGAATGATATTCATTTTGCGAGACAAAACTCATTAAATATGCATTTAAAGAAGCAAAATAATAATATAGAAGTGAGAAATATTGATTTTTCATCCAATAAAAATAATATTCGACACAGTGTGCTATTACCAAACTCAATAAGAGGATTAATTGTAGGTCCATCTAATTGTGGAAAGACAAATCTTATGATCAGCTTAATAGAGAGTCCAAATGTATTAAAATTTAAAAATATTTACTTATTCTCAAAATCATTATTTCAACCGAAATATGAATACTTAAAAATGTAGTGACCCCAATAAAAGGAATGGGATATTTCACGTTTTCTGAGAACGAAGGTGTTAAAACACCTGAGAAAGCTAAGGATAGCTTTATAATGATATTTGATGATGTAGCATGTGAAAAACAAGATAATATACGTTCAAACTTTTGTATGGGTCGACATAAAAACATCGACTCATTTTATTTATGACAAACGTATACACGCATACCAAAGCATCTTGTGCGCGATAATGCGAATTTAATAATAATATTCAATCAAGATCAACTTAATAAGAAGCACATTTATCAAGATCATGTGGGTGTCGATATGAATTTCGAAACGTTTATACAAATTTGTCAATTATGCTGGAAAAATAAATATGGGTTTCTTTTGATTAGCAAGGATGACGCAATAGACAATGGAAGATATAGAATAGGATTTGATACATTTATTATAATTTAAATAAATCACTATAATAAATTTATATTATAAAACTGTAAAATTAAGTAAATTTAGATTCATTTAACATTCGTTTCTCAAAATTATAACAACAATAACTTTAACTGGGAAAGGGGCAATTTTAACTGCAAATTACTTTCCTCCCATTGAATTGTCAACAGAATACAATTCGATTGGAGTGTAATATTATTAACGGATCATATGTAAATAATATCTTATCGCATACGCTTCATGAATTTGCTCTCAACGTTGCACCGGGATATAAAATGAATGAGATCCCACACAACCTTATTTACTTGCCATTAAACACCAGAGAGATAAACACATTAACGATACGAATAATTGATCAAGACGGTGACTTGATTAACTTGCGTGAAGAAGAAGTAACTTTTCGTTTACATTTGAGACCGCGAGAATGATAATTTACAATAATAAAAACGTGTGGAAGCCAGTAATACGAAATAGTCGCTCATATTCCACAGTAGGGCGAGGGTCAACTAGGAGAGCACTTACACCAGCCAATAAAATATTCTTAAAATCTCTAGGTTTTAAAGTTAGAAAACAATGGCAAACAACAGCATTTTAAATGTTCGTGAAAAACCTTATTCAGATGATAGTATAAGGAAAAAGGAATATCAAACTTATACACCCTATCTTCAACATTCAATGTTAACGATGAAGTTCGAATTACAATTCAAAACCAAGATTTGTATGTTTTACCACATGAAAGTTTCATCAGCATAGAAGGTTCGGTTGCTACGGCTACTACGGATGCTGATACATCAGTTGCTACAGGCAAGCTTAAAAATAACTGCATGGCATATTTATTTGATAAAATTCGATATGAACTAAATGGAAGTGAAATTTATCGCACTCGATAGGTTGGAGTTACTTCAACTATAAAAAACTATGTTTCTTTAAATAAATCAGGGAGTGAAATGCTTGAGAACGCTGGATGGTTTAGAGGTGAAAGTAGCGAACTATCGAAAATAAGTGATAAGGGGTTTTTTAATTTTAATGTACCTCTAAAATGTTTACTCGGGTTTGCTGAAGACTATAACAAAATCCTATTAAATTGTAAACATGAGCTGATACTCCTCATGAATAAGAATATGAGTGGCGTATTTCAAACTAAGGTTGGCACCGTTGAGTACAAACTCAATATTTTCAAGATAACCTGGAAAATTCCACATATAGAGCTAAATGATCAAGCAAAACTTCAAATGTTTAATATGGTTAAAAGTGGAAGTTCTCTCCCAATCGCATTCCGCAGCTGGGACTGTTATATGAATCCATCACTCACAGATGACGCTCAACACACTTGGAATGTAAAGCTAGCAGCTAATAGAGAGCGTCCTCGATTTGCATTATTCGTATTTATTTCGGAGGGAAAAATGATTACAAACAATTTATTAAATTTAAAAGTTCATTTGAACTCAGAAACATATCCATACGATGATTTAAATTTAAATTTTGAGCGCGGACGATTTGCTATTTTGTATGATATGTACGCTAAATTTCAAGAAAGCTATTATATGAAAGAACCTCAACCACTGCTAACACCTAAAGAATTTGAAAAAAATGCCCCCATTGCTGTTGTGGACTTATCATATCAGAATGAAGCAGTTAAAACCGGACCCATTTATGTTGATTGATCAACATGTGATGCTTACTGTCTACTTATCCATGACCGCTTGGTTGAGTATTCACCGTTAATTTCTTTAGTTCAACGCATAGTCTAATAGCGATCGGATGTATTCGTAGCGATCCCAAGAAAATGAATACCGCTGTCATATACCTTACATTTACTGGCGGAAAACAATGTGAGATTATTGTCAAAGAAATCGCAATCTTCTTTACACCGGACACCATTCTCGATCGAGTATTTCGAATAAAACCCCCATACCCCTTTAGGGACTTAAACAAGCTTCAGCAAACCTATTCACGGGCAGATGCAGTGCTCTCGTGGGAGAGGACGATTACAACTCAACTAAAAGATGGCTTCGCGAAAAAAATAAAGGCAAACGTATAATTACGTACGGAAGTTAGGAATAAGACATCTTACAATATATGCTAAAAGCAAGCGTCGAAGACTATAATTATTATATTAATGCTCCAATGCTTTCATCTGATCAAATCAGCGGCTATAAAAAGTGTGGTTCCCATTCAAATCAGCATGATGTGTGCAGCTATCGAGCGGGCAAATGTCTGAACTATTTGATATCGGACTACATTAAACAATTGAATAATGATATCTACTAATATTAAACATCTAAAAAAAAAAAAAATGTATATATATAATATGTATAGTACAATATAATAATAAAATTGTTTTATCAAAAGAATTAAAAATGTTTGTGTTTTATTTAAAGATTAGTAATTCTTCCACGGCAAGCTGCAATGGACGTATCAATTTCATTGTTCCGCTCAATTATTAATAAAATTGAAGCGTTTACTGAAGATTTTCAGGATGTTGTCTTAAATGAAGAGCTGAATTTTCACACACACACACACACACACACACACACACACACACACACACACACACACACACACACACACACACACACACACACACACACACACACACACACACACACACACACACACACACACACACACACACACACACACACACACACACACACACACACACACACACACACACACACACACACACACACACACACACACACACACACACACACACACACACACACACACACACACACACACACACACACACACACACACACACACACACACACACACACACACACACACACACACACACACACACACACACACACACACACACACACACACACACACACACACACACACACACACACACACACACACACACACACACACACACACACACACACACACACACACACACACACGCGTAGAAACAACAACAACACTATTTGGGTTCTAATGTTGTTGTTGCATAGCCGAGTCTCGGCGCAAGTAGGTAGAAAATTTGAATGCCATGCCATTAAACTCAAAGGGTTACGCATACGGCGCGTCAACATCATATACTATTACGTCACGTTTTAAAGAATTTCATTTCTTGTGATGCGTAGAATATGTGACGTCACATGCGCAACAGAATATTGCAATCTTCTTAAATTCATATACTTCCCTTGGCTTCGAAAACACACACATGCATATTTTTTGCCAATGTGTGTGAGATGAGGCACACATGCCAACAACTATTTGACGCGTCGAGGCATTGATACCCTTATTTATAGAAATGGTATATAATGTTTCAAGAAAACAATTATTATTGATTGTACTAATAGTTGCACACTAAATAAGATATTATATATTTCTCAGAGATTAGATAAAAATGTTTATATGAGAAGGTTAGTGGTACTTGGTTACAGAACTTATGAATAGTTAAAATACCCTATTTTGAGCAAGGGAGCCTTGCTGATCGAAAAATGAAAAATTATAAAATCTGCCGTGCTGCTTGCAAGTTGAAAGTGAGTGGAGAAGATGAAGACATGACTTTGCGAATTATAGGCATAGCAGTGCTTGGAAACCATAACAATGAGCTAGAAGGGTGCAGAAGCTAAGATCATAGGCTGTAGCCTCAAACAAAAAAGGGATAGCAAGGATAGAACTTGTGGTGTGCCGTTTTTATTGTCGTCATTTGTTTTGATTATGGTTGTTGTTGGTTCTTATGGAAAATGTTTTGAAGTTGTCTTTGAATTTTGGGCATCGGCAGAAGTAGCTGCAGACAGCCGAGCGTTGTGTTTGCAACCTCTGTATCTGTTTTCAGAATTTTTGGAAAAGAGCTTTTGATCCAAATGCCTCCTCTTGGTCTGTTTATTACTCTATGAGTGATACCCATACCAAATATTTTTTTGTTTTCATTGCGTTCGTAACGAAATATGCGGCAACCTTTTCTCCAATGATGCTATTAGACGCTTTGACTCTCTCCCAAGCCTTATCGACTAAATTTACAGCAGCTATGTGCCGTTTAGCTAATTCTTTGTTTTCTGAATATGCTATATCGTGCTCCCTGCCAGCTGCGTATAATGGGTTAATGCCTTTATCACTACGCTGTAGGCGTTCTTTGAGTTTCGTAGCTGGGCCACAAAATTGATAGCCCGGTCAATCGGAAGGCTATTAATTATGTTAATAACTAGACTACCTCCACAATAGACGTTTAATTGATACTTAATCGCTGAAGGTATATCAATGAATGATATTCATTTTGCGAGACAAAACTCATTAAATATGCATTTAAAGAAGCAAAATAATAATATAGAAGTGAGAAATATTGATTTTTCATCCAATAAAAATAATATTCGACACAGTGTGCTATTACCAAACTCAATAAGAGGATTAATTGTAGGTCCATCTAATTGTGGAAAGACAAATCTTATGATCAGCTTAATAGAGAGTCCAAATGTATTAAAATTTAAAAATATTTACTTATTCTCAAAATCATTATTTCAACCGAAATATGAATACTTAAAAAATGTAGTGACCCCAATAAAAGGAATGGGATATTTCACGTTTTCTGAGAACGAAGGTGTTAAAACACCTGAGAAAGCTAAGGATAGCTTTATAATGATATTTGATGATGTAGCATGTGAAAAACAAGATAATATACGTTCAAACTTTTGTATGGGTCGACATAAAAACATCGACTCATTTTATTTATGACAAACGTATACACGCATACCAAAGCATCTTGTGCGCGATAATGCGAATTTAATAATAATATTCAATCAAGATCAACTTAATAAGAAGCACATTTATCAAGATCATGTGGGTGTCGATATGAATTTCGAAACGTTTATACAAATTTGTCAATTATGCTGGAAAAATAAATATGGGTTTCTTTTGATTAGCAAGGATGACGCAATAGACAATGGAAGATATAGAATAGGATTTGATACATTTATTATAATTTAAATAAATCACTATAATAAATTTATATTATAAAACTGTAAAATTAAGTAAATTTAGATTCATTTAACATTCGTTTCTCAAAATTATAACAACAATAACTTTAACTGGGAAAGGGGCAATTTTAACTGCAAATTACTTTCCTCCCATTGAATTGTCAACAGAATACAATTCGATTGGAGTGTAATATTATTAACGGATCATATGTAAATAATATCTTATCGCATACGCTTCATGAATTTGCTCTCAACGTTGCACCGGGATATAAAATGAATGAGATCCCACACAACCTTATTTACTTGCCATTAAACACCAGAGAGATAAACACATTAACGATACGAATAATTGATCAAGACGGTGACTTGATTAACTTGCGTGAAGAAGAAGTAACTTTTCGTTTACATTTGAGACCGCGAGAATGATAATTTACAATAATAAAAACGTGTGGAAGCCAGTAATACGAAATAGTCGCTCATATTCCACAGTAGGGCGAGGGTCAACTAGGAGAGCACTTACACCAGCCAATAAAATATTCTTAAAATCTCTAGGTTTTAAAGTTAGAAAACAATGGCAAACAACAGCATTTTAAATGTTCGTGAAAAACCTTATTCAGATGATAGTATAAGGAAAAAGGAATATCAAACTTATACACCCTATCTTCAACATTCAATGTTAACGATGAAGTTCGAATTACAATTCAAAACCAAGATTTGTATGTTTTACCACATGAAAGTTTCATCAGCATAGAAGGTTCGGTTGCTACGGCTACTACGGATGCTGATACATCAGTTGCTACAGGCAAGCTTAAAAATAACTGCATGGCATATTTATTTGATAAAATTCGATATGAACTAAATGGAAGTGAAATTTATCGCACTCGATAGGTTGGAGTTACTTCAACTATAAAAAACTATGTTTCTTTAAATAAATCAGGGAGTGAAATGCTTGAGAACGCTGGATGGTTTAGAGGTGAAAGTAGCGAACTATCGAAAATAAGTGATAAGGGGTTTTTTAATTTTAATGTACCTCTAAAATGTTTACTCGGGTTTGCTGAAGACTATAACAAAATCCTATTAAATTGTAAACATGAGCTGATACTCCTCATGAATAAGAATATGAGTGGCGTATTTCAAACTAAGGTTGGCACCGTTGAGTACAAACTCAATATTTTCAAGATAACCTGGAAAATTCCACATATAGAGCTAAATGATCAAGCAAAACTTCAAATGTTTAATATGGTTAAAAGTGGAAGTTCTCTCCCAATCGCATTCCGCAGCTGGGACTGTTATATGAATCCATCACTCACAGATGACGCTCAACACACTTGGAATGTAAAGCTAGCAGCTAATAGAGAGCGTCCTCGATTTGCATTATTCGTATTTATTTCGGAGGGAAAAATGATTACAAACAATTTATTAAATTTAAAAGTTCATTTGAACTCAGAAACATATCCATACGATGATTTAAATTTAAATTTTGAGCGCGGACGATTTGCTATTTTGTATGATATGTACGCTAAATTTCAAGAAAGCTATTATATGAAAGAACCTCAACCACTGCTAACACCTAAAGAATTTGAAAAAAATGCCCCCATTGCTGTTGTGGACTTATCATATCAGAATGAAGCAGTTAAAACCGGACCCATTTATGTTGATTGATCAACATGTGATGCTTACTGTCTACTTATCCATGACCGCTTGGTTGAGTATTCACCGTTAATTTCTTTAGTTCAACGCATAGTCTAATAGCGATCGGATGTATTCGTAGCGATCCCAAGAAAATGAATACCGCTGTCATATACCTTACATTTACTGGCGGAAAACAATGTGAGATTATTGTCAAAGAAATCGCAATCTTCTTTACACCGGACACCATTCTCGATCGAGTATTTCGAATAAAACCCCCATACCCCTTTAGGGACTTAAACAAGCTTCAGCAAACCTATTCACGGGCAGATGCAGTGCTCTCGTGGGAGAGGACGATTACAACTCAACTAAAAGATGGCTTCGCGAAAAAAATAAAGGCAAACGTATAATTACGTACGGAAGTTAGGAATAAGACATCTTACAATATATGCTAAAAGCAAGCGTCGAAGACTATAATTATTATATGAATGCTCCAATGCTTTCATCTGATCAAATCAGCGGCTATAAAAAGTGTGGTTCCCATTCAAATCAGCATGATGTGTGCAGCTATCGAGCGGGCAAATGTCTGAACTATTTGATATCGGACTACATTAAACAATTGACAATTAAACACACACACACACACACACACACACACACACACACACACACACACACACACACACACACACACACACACACACACACACACACACACACACACACACACACACACACACACACACACACACACACACACACACACACACACACACACACACACACACACACACACACACACACACACACACACACACACACACACACACACACACACACACACACACACACACACACACACACACACACACACACACACACACACACACACACACACACACACACACACACACACACACACACACACACACACACACACACACACACACACACACACACACACACACACACACACACACACACACACACACACACACACACACACACACACACACACACACACACACACACACACACACACACACACACACACACACACACACACACACACACACACACACACACACACACACACACACACACACACACACACACACACACACACACACACACACACACACACACACACACACACACACACACACACACACACACACACACACACACACACACACACACACACACACACACACACACACACACACACACACACACACACACACACACACACACACACACACACACACACACACACACACACACACACACACACACACACACACACACACACACACACACACACACACACACACACACACACACACACACACACACACACACACACACACACACACACACACACACACACACACACACACACACACACACACACACACACACACACACACACACACACACACACACACACACACACACACACACACACACACACACACACACACACACACACACACACACACACACACACACACACACACACACACACACACACACACACACACACACACACACACACACACACACACACACACACACACACACACACACACACACACACACACACACACACACACACACACACACACACACACACACACACACACACACACACACACACACACACACACACACACACACACACACACACACACACACACACACACACACACACACACACACACACACACACACACACACACACACACACACACACACACACACACACACACACACACACACACACACACACACACACACACACAAACAACAACAACACTATTTGGGTTCTATTGTTGTTGCATAGCCGAGTCTCGGCGCAAGTAGGTAGAAAATTTGAATGCCATGCCATTAAACTCAAAGGGTTACGCATACGGCGCGTCAACATCATATACTATTACGTCACGTTTTAAAGAATTTCATTTCTTGTGATGCGTAGAATATGTGACGTCACATGCGCAACAGAATATTGCAATCTTCTTAAATTCATATACTTCCCTTGGCTTCGAAAACACACACATGCATATTTTTTGCCAATGTGTGTGAGATGAGGCACACATGCCAACAACTATTTGACGCGTCGAGGCATTGATACCCTTATTTATAGAAATGGTATATAATGTTTCAAGAAAACAATTATTATTGATTGTACTAATAGTTGCACACTAAATAAGATATTATATATTTCTCAGAGATTAGATAAAAATGTTTATATGAGAAGGTTAGTGGTACTTGGTTACAGAACTTATGAATAGTTAAAATACCCTATTTTGAGCAAGGGAGCCTTGCTGATCGAAAAATGAAAAATTATAAAATCTGCCGTGCTGCTTGCAAGTTGAAAGTGAGTGGAGAAGATGAAGACATGACTTTGCGAATTATAGGCATAGCAGTGCTTGGAAACCACAACAATGAGCTAGAAGGGTGCAGAAGCTAAGATCATAGGCTGTAGCCTCAAACAAAAAAGGGATAGCAAGGATAGAACTTGTGGTGTGCCGTTTTTATTGTCGTCATTTGTTTTGATTATGGTTGTTGTTGGTTCTTATGGAAAATGTTTTGAAGTTGTCTTTGAATTTTGGGCATCGGCAGAAGTAGCTGCAGACAGCCGAGCGTTGTGTTTGCAACCTCTGTATCTGTTTTCAGAATTTTTGGAAAAGAGCTTTTGATCCAAATGCCTCCTCTTGGTCTGTTTATTACTCTATGAGTGATACCCATACCAAATATTTTTTTGTTTTCATTGCGTTCGTAACGAAATATGCGGCAACCTTTTCTCCAATGATGCTATTAGACGCTTTGACTCTCTCCCAAGCCTTATCGACTAAATTTACAGCAGCTATGTGCCGTTTAGCTAATTCTTTGTTTTCTGAATATGCTATATCGTGCTCCCTGCCAGCTGCGTATAATGGGTTAATGCCTTTATCACTACGCTGTAGGCGTTCTTTGAGTTTCGTAGCTGGGCCACAAAATTGATAGCCCGGTCAATCGGAAGGCTATTAATTATGTTAATAACTAGACTACCTCCACAATAGACGTTTAATTGATACTTAATCGCTGAAGGTATATCAATGAATGATATTCATTTTGCGAGACAAAACTCATTAAATATGCATTTAAAGAAGCAAAATAATAATATAGAAGTGAGAAATATTGATTTTTCATCCAATAAAAATAATATTCGACACAGTGTGCTATTACCAAACTCAATAAGAGGATTAATTGTAGGTCCATCTAATTGTGGAAAGACAAATCTTATGATCAGCTTAATAGAGAGTCCAAATGTATTAAAATTTAAAAATATTTACTTATTCTCAAAATCATTATTTCAACCGAAATATGAATACTTAAAAATGTAGTGACCCCAATAAAAGGAATGGGATATTTCACGTTTTCTGAGAACGAAGGTGTTAAAACACCTGAGAAAGCTAAGGATAGCTTTATAATGATATTTGATGATGTAGCATGTGAAAAACAAGATAATATACGTTCAAACTTTTGTATGGGTCGACATAAAAACATCGACTCATTTTATTTATGACAAACGTATACACGCATACCAAAGCATCTTGTGCGCGATAATGCGAATTTAATAATAATATTCAATCAAGATCAACTTAATAAGAAGCACATTTATCAAGATCATGTGGGTGTCGATATGAATTTCGAAACGTTTATACAAATTTGTCAATTATGCTGGAAAAATAAATATGGGTTTCTTTTGATTAGCAAGGATGACGCAATAGACAATGGAAGATATAGAATAGGATTTGATACATTTATTATAATTTAAATAAATCACTATAATAAATTTATATTATAAAACTGTAAAATTAAGTAAATTTAGATTCATTTAACATTCGTTTCTCAAAATTATAACAACAATAACTTTAACTGGGAAAGGGGCAATTTTAACTGCAAATTACTTTCCTCCCATTGAATTGTCAACAGAATACAATTCGATTGGAGTGTAATATTATTAACGGATCATATGTAAATAATATCTTATCGCATACGCTTCATGAATTTGCTCTCAACGTTGCACCGGGATATAAAATGAATGAGATCCCACACAACCTTATTTACTTGCCATTAAACACCAGAGAGATAAACACATTAACGATACGAATAATTGATCAAGACGGTGACTTGATTAACTTGCGTGAAGAAGAAGTAACTTTTCGTTTACATTTGAGACCGCGAGAATGATAATTTACAATAATAAAAACGTGTGGAAGCCAGTAATACGAAATAGTCGCTCATATTCCACAGTAGGGCGAGGGTCAACTAGGAGAGCACTTACACCAGCCAATAAAATATTCTTAAAATCTCTAGGTTTTAAAGTTAGAAAACAATGGCAAACAACAGCATTTTAAATGTTCGTGAAAAACCTTATTCAGATGATAGTATAAGGAAAAAGGAATATCAAACTTATACACCCTATCTTCAACATTCAATGTTAACGATGAAGTTCGAATTACAATTCAAAACCAAGATTTGTATGTTTTACCACATGAAAGTTTCATCAGCATAGAAGGTTCGGTTGCTACGGCTACTACGGATGCTGATACATCAGTTGCTACAGGCAAGCTTAAAAATAACTGCATGGCATATTTATTTGATAAAATTCGATATGAACTAAATGGAAGTGAAATTTATCGCACTCGATAGGTTGGAGTTACTTCAACTATAAAAAACTATGTTTCTTTAAATAAATCAGGGAGTGAAATGCTTGAGAACGCTGGATGGTTTAGAGGTGAAAGTAGCGAACTATCGAAAATAAGTGATAAGGGGTTTTTTAATTTTAATGTACCTCTAAAATGTTTACTCGGGTTTGCTGAAGACTATAACAAAATCCTATTAAATTGTAAACATGAGCTGATACTCCTCATGAATAAGAATATGAGTGGCGTATTTCAAACTAAGGTTGGCACCGTTGAGTACAAACTCAATATTTTCAAGATAACCTGGAAAATTCCACATATAGAGCTAAATGATCAAGCAAAACTTCAAATGTTTAATATGGTTAAAAGTGGAAGTTCTCTCCCAATCGCATTCCGCAGCTGGGACTGTTATATGAATCCATCACTCACAGATGACGCTCAACACACTTGGAATGTAAAGCTAGCAGCTAATAGAGAGCGTCCTCGATTTGCATTATTCGTATTTATTTCGGAGGGAAAAATGATTACAAACAATTTATTAAATTTAAAAGTTCATTTGAACTCAGAAACATATCCATACGATGATTTAAATTTAAATTTTGAGCGCGGACGATTTGCTATTTTGTATGATATGTACGCTAAATTTCAAGAAAGCTATTATATGAAAGAACCTCAACCACTGCTAACACCTAAAGAATTTGAAAAAAATGCCCCCATTGCTGTTGTGGACTTATCATATCAGAATGAAGCAGTTAAAACCGGACCCATTTATGTTGATTGATCAACATGTGATGCTTACTGTCTACTTATCCATGACCGCTTGGTTGAGTATTCACCGTTAATTTCTTTAGTTCAACGCATAGTCTAATAGCGATCGGATGTATTCGTAGCGATCCCAAGAAAATGAATACCGCTGTCATATACCTTACATTTACTGGCGGAAAACAATGTGAGATTATTGTCAAAGAAATCGCAATCTTCTTTACACCGGACACCATTCTCGATCGAGTATTTCGAATAAAACCCCCATACCCCTTTAGGGACTTAAACAAGCTTCAGCAAACCTATTCACGGGCAGATGCAGTGCTCTCGTGGGAGAGGACGATTACAACTCAACTAAAAGATGGCTTCGCGAAAAAAATAAAGGCAAACGTATAATTACGTACGGAAGTTAGGAATAAGACATCTTACAATATATGCTAAAAACAAGCGTCGAAGACTATAATTATTATATTAATGCTCCAATGCTTTCATCTGATCAAATCAGCGGCTATAAAAAGTGTGGTTCCCATTCAAATCAGCATGATGTGTGCAGCTATCGAGCGGGCAAATGTCTGAACTATTTGATATCGGACTACATTAAACAATTGACAATTAAACACACACACACACACACACACACACACACACACACACACACACACACACACACACACACACACACACACACACACACACACACACACACACACACACACACACACACACACACACACACACACACACACACACACACACACACACACACACACACACACACACACACATACACACATTTCATTTCTTGTGATGGTAAAATAAGTGACGTCAACATCATACACAACAAGAATATTGCAATCTTCTTAAATTCATATACTTCCCTTGGCTTCGAAAACACACACATGCATATTTTTTTGCCAATGTGTGTGATGATGGCACACATGCCAACAACTATTTGACGCGTCGAGGCATTGATACCCTTATTTATAGAAATGGTATATAATGTTTCAAGAAAACAATTATTATTGATTGTACTAATAGTTGCACACTAAATAAGATATTATATATTTCTCAGAGATTAGATAAAAATGTTTATATGAGAAGGTTAGTGGTACTTGGTTACAGAACTTATGAATAGTTAAAATACCCTATTTTGAGCAAGGGAGCCTTGCTGATCGAAAAATGAAAAATTATAAAATCTGCCGTGCTGCTTGCAAGTTGAAAGTGAGTGGAGAAGATGAAGACATGACTTTGCGAATTATAGGCATAGCAGTGCTTGGAAACCACAACAATGAGCTAGAAGGGTGCAGAAGCTAAGATCATAGGCTGTAGCCTCAAACAAAAAAGGGATAGCAAGGATAGAACTTGTGGTGTGCCGTTTTTATTGTCGTCATTTGTTTTGATTATGGTTGTTGTTGGTTCTTATGGAAAATGTTTTGAAGTTGTCTTTGAATTTTGGGCATCGGCAGAAGTAGCTGCAGACAGCCGAGCGTTGTGTTTGCAACCTCTGTATCTGTTTTCAGAATTTTTGGAAAAGAGCTTTTGATCCAAATGCCTCCTCTTGGTCTGTTTATTACTCTATGAGTGATACCCATACCAAATATTTTTTTGTTTTCATTGCGTTCGTAACGAAATATGCGGCAACCTTTTCTCCAATGATGCTATTAGACGCTTTGACTCTCTCCCAAGCCTTATCGACTAAATTTACAGCAGCTATGTGCCGTTTAGCTAATTCTTTGTTTTCTGAATATGCTATATCGTGCTCCCTGCCAGCTGCGTATAATGGGTTAATGCCTTTATCACTACGCTGTAGGCGTTCTTTGAGTTTCGTAGCTGGGCCACAAAATTGATAGCCCGGTCAATCGGAAGGCTATTAATTATGTTAATAACTAGACTACCTCCACAATAGACGTTTAATTGATACTTAATCGCTGAAGGTATATCAATGAATGATATTCATTTTGCGAGACAAAACTCATTAAATATGCATTTAAAGAAGCAAAATAATAATATAGAAGTGAGAAATATTGATTTTTCATCCAATAAAAATAATATTCGACACAGTGTGCTATTACCAAACTCAATAAGAGGATTAATTGTAGGTCCATCTAATTGTGGAAAGACAAATCTTATGATCAGCTTAATAGAGAGTCCAAATGTATTAAAATTTAAAAATATTTACTTATTCTCAAAATCATTATTTCAACCGAAATATGAATACTTAAAAAATGTAGTGACCCCAATAAAAGGAATGGGATATTTCACGTTTTCTGAGAACGAAGGTGTTAAAACACCTGAGAAAGCTAAGGATAGCTTTATAATGATATTTGATGATGTAGCATGTGAAAAACAAGATAATATACGTTCAAACTTTTGTATGGGTCGACATAAAAACATCGACTCATTTTATTTATGACAAACGTATACACGCATACCAAAGCATCTTGTGCGCGATAATGCGAATTTAATAATAATATTCAATCAAGATCAACTTAATAAGAAGCACATTTATCAAGATCATGTGGGTGTCGATATGAATTTCGAAACGTTTATACAAATTTGTCAATTATGCTGGAAAAATAAATATGGGTTTCTTTTTGATTAGCAAGGATGACGCAATAGACAATGGAAGATATAGAATAGGATTTGATACATTTATTATAATTTAAATAAATCACTATAATAAATTTATATTATAAAACTGTAAAATTAAGTAAATTTAGATTCATTTAACATTCGTTTCTCAAAATTATAACAACAATAACTTTAACTGGGAAAGGGGCAATTTTAACTGCAAATTACTTTCCTCCCATTGAATTGTCAACAGAATACAATTCGATTGGAGTGTAATATTATTAACGGATCATATGTAAATAATATCTTATCGCATACGCTTCATGAATTTGCTCTCAACGTTGCACCGGGATATAAAATGAATGAGATCCCACACAACCTTATTTACTTGCCATTAAACACCAGAGAGATAAACACATTAACGATACGAATAATTGATCAAGACGGTGACTTGATTAACTTGCGTGAAGAAGAAGTAACTTTTCGTTTACATTTGAGACCGCGAGAATGATAATTTACAATAATAAAAACGTGTGGAAGCCAGTAATACGAAATAGTCGCTCATATTCCACAGTAGGGCGAGGGTCAACTAGGAGAGCACTTACACCAGCCAATAAAATATTCTTAAAATCTCTAGGTTTTAAAGTTAGAAAACAATGGCAAACAACAGCATTTTAAATGTTCGTGAAAAACCTTATTCAGATGATAGTATAAGGAAAAAGGAATATCAAACTTATACACCCTATCTTCAACATTCAATGTTAACGATGAAGTTCGAATTACAATTCAAAACCAAGATTTGTATGTTTTACCACATGAAAGTTTCATCAGCATAGAAGGTTCGGTTGCTACGGCTACTACGGATGCTGATACATCAGTTGCTACAGGCAAGCTTAAAAATAACTGCATGGCATATTTATTTGATAAAATTCGATATGAACTAAATGGAAGTGAAATTTATCGCACTCGATAGGTTGGAGTTACTTCAACTATAAAAAACTATGTTTCTTTAAATAAATCAGGGAGTGAAATGCTTGAGAACGCTGGATGGTTTAGAGGTGAAAGTAGCGAACTATCGAAAATAAGTGATAAGGGGTTTTTAATTTTAATGTACCTCTAAAATGTTTACTCGGGTTTGCTGAAGACTATAACAAAATCCTATTAAATTGTAAACATGAGCTGATACTCCTCATGAATAAGAATATGAGTGGCGTATTTCAAACTAAGGTTGGCACCGTTGAGTACAAACTCAATATTTTCAAGATAACCTGGAAAATTCCACATATAGAGCTAAATGATCAAGCAAAACTTCAAATGTTTAATATGGTTAAAAGTGGAAGTTCTCTCCCAATCGCATTCCGCAGCTGGGACTGTTATATGAATCCATCACTCACAGATGACGCTCAACACACTTGGAATGTAAAGCTAGCAGCTAATAGAGAGCGTCCTCGATTTGCATTATTCGTATTTATTTCGGAGGGAAAAATGATTACAAACAATTTATTAAATTTAAAAGTTCATTTGAACTCAGAAACATATCCATACGATGATTTAAATTTAAATTTTGAGCGCGGACGATTTGCTATTTTGTATGATATGTACGCTAAATTTCAAGAAAGCTATTATATGAAAGAACCTCAACCACTGCTAACACCTAAAGAATTTGAAAAAAATGCCCCCATTGCTGTTGTGGACTTATCATATCAGAATGAAGCAGTTAAAACCGGACCCATTTATGTTGATTGATCAACATGTGATGCTTACTGTCTACTTATCCATGACCGCTTGGTTGAGTATTCACCGTTAATTTCTTTAGTTCAACGCATAGTCTAATAGCGATCGGATGTATTCGTAGCGATCCCAAGAAAATGAATACCGCTGTCATATACCTTACATTTACTGGCGGAAAACAATGTGAGATTATTGTCAAAGAAATCGCAATCTTCTTTACACCGGACACCATTCTCGATCGAGTATTTCGAATAAAACCCCCATACCCCTTTAGGGACTTAAACAAGCTTCAGCAAACCTATTCACGGGCAGATGCAGTGCTCTCGTGGGAGAGGACGATTACAACTCAACTAAAAGATGGCTTCGCGAAAAAAATAAAGGCAAACGTATAATTACGTACGGAAGTTAGGAATAAGACATCTTACAATATATGCTAAAAACAAGCGTCGAAGACTATAATTATTATATTAATGCTCCAATGCTTTCATCTGATCAAATCAGCGGCTATAAAAGTGGTTCCCATTCAAATCAGCATGATGTGTGCAGCTATCGAGCGGGCAAATGTCTGAACTATTTGATATCCAAACACACACAAAAACACACACACAAACAAAGACTACACTACACACACACACACACACACACACACACACACACACACACACACACACACACACACACACACACACACACACACACACACACACACACACACACACACACACACACACACACACACACACACACACACACACACACACACACACACACACACACACACACACACACACACACACACACACACACACACACACACACACACACACACACACACACACACACACACACACACACACACACACACACACACACACACACACACACACACACACACACACACACACACACACACACACACACACACACACACACACACACACACACACACACACACACACACACACACACACACACACACACACACACACACACACACACACCCACACACACACACACACACACAAAACAACAACAACACTATTTGGGTTCTAAGTTGTTGTTGCATAACCGAGTCTCGGCGCAAGTAGGTAGAAAATTTGAATGCCATGCCATTAAACTCAAAGGGTTACGCATACGGCGCGTCAACATCATATACTATTACGTCACGTTTTAAAGAATTTCATTTCTTGTGATGCGTAGAATATGTGACGTCACATGCGCAACAGAATATTGCAATCTTCTTAAATTCATATACTTCCCTTGGCTTCGAAAACACACACATGCATATTTTTTGCCAATGTGTGTGAGATGAGGCACACATGCCAACAACTATTTGACGCGTCGAGGCATTGATACCCTTATTTATAGAAATGGTATATAATGTTTCAAGAAAACAATTATTATTGATTGTACTAATAGTTGCACACTAAATAAGATATTATATATTTCTCAGAGATTAGATAAAAATGTTTATATGAGAAGGTTAGTGGTACTTGGTTACAGAACTTATGAATAGTTAAAATACCCTATTTTGAGCAAGGGAGCCTTGCTGATCGAAAAATGAAAAATTATAAAATCTGCCGTGCTGCTTGCAAGTTGAAAGTGAGTGGAGAAGATGAAGACATGACTTTGCGAATTATAGGCATAGCAGTGCTTGGAAACCACAACAATGAGCTAGAAGGGTGCAGAAGCTAAGATCATAGGCTGTAGCCTCAAACAAAAAAGGGATAGCAAGGATAGAACTTGTGGTGTGCCGTTTTTATTGTCGTCATTTGTTTTGATTATGGTTGTTGTTGGTTCTTATGGAAAATGTTTTGAAGTTGTCTTTGAATTTTGGGCATCGGCAGAAGTAGCTGCAGACAGCCGAGCGTTGTGTTTGCAACCTCTGTATCTGTTTTCAGAATTTTTGGAAAAGAGCTTTTGATCCAAATGCCTCCTCTTGGTCTGTTTATTACTCTATGAGTGATACCCATACCAAATATTTTTTTTGTTTTCATTGCGTTCGTAACGAAATATGCGGCAACCTTTTCTCCAATGATGCTATTAGACGCTTTGACTCTCTCCCAAGCCTTATCGACTAAATTTACAGCAGCTATGTGCCGTTTAGCTAATTCTTTGTTTTCTGAATATGCTATATCGTGCTCCCTGCCAGCTGCGTATAATGGGTTAATGCCTTTATCACTACGCTGTAGGCGTTCTTTGAGTTTCGTAGCTGGGCCACAAAATTGATAGCCCGGTCAATCGGAAGGCTATTAATTATGTTAATAACTAGACTACCTCCACAATAGACGTTTAATTGATACTTAATCGCTGAAGGTATATCAATGAATGATATTCATTTTGCGAGACAAAACTCATTAAATATGCATTTAAAGAAGCAAAATAATAATATAGAAGTGAGAAATATTGATTTTTCATCCAATAAAAATAATATTCGACACAGTGTGCTATTACCAAACTCAATAAGAGGATTAATTGTAGGTCCATCTAATTGTGGAAAGACAAATCTTATGATCAGCTTAATAGAGAGTCCAAATGTATTAAAATTTAAAAATATTTACTTATTCTCAAAATCATTATTTCAACCGAAATATGAATACTTAAAAAATGTAGTGACCCCAATAAAAGGAATGGGATATTTCACGTTTTCTGAGAACGAAGGTGTTAAAACACCTGAGAAAGCTAAGGATAGCTTTATAATGATATTTGATGATGTAGCATGTGAAAAACAAGATAATATACGTTCAAACTTTTGTATGGGTCGACATAAAAACATCGACTCATTTTATTTATGACAAACGTATACACGCATACCAAAGCATCTTGTGCGCGATAATGCGAATTTAATAATAATATTCAATCAAGATCAACTTAATAAGAAGCACATTTATCAAGATCATGTGGGTGTCGATATGAATTTCGAAACGTTTATACAAATTTGTCAATTATGCTGGAAAAATAAATATGGGTTTCTTTTGATTAGCAAGGATGACGCAATAGACAATGGAAGATATAGAATAGGATTTGATACATTTATTATAATTTAAATAAATCACTATAATAAATTTATATTATAAAACTGTAAAATTAAGTAAATTTAGATTCATTTAACATTCGTTTCTCAAAATTATAACAACAATAACTTTAACTGGGAAAGGGGCAATTTTAACTGCAAATTACTTTCCTCCCATTGAATTGTCAACAGAATACAATTCGATTGGAGTGTAATATTATTAACGGATCATATGTAAATAATATCTTATCGCATACGCTTCATGAATTTGCTCTCAACGTTGCACCGGGATATAAAATGAATGAGATCCCACACAACCTTATTTACTTGCCATTAAACACCAGAGAGATAAACACATTAACGATACGAATAATTGATCAAGACGGTGACTTGATTAACTTGCGTGAAGAAGAAGTAACTTTTCGTTTACATTTGAGACCGCGAGAATGATAATTTACAATAATAAAAACGTGTGGAAGCCAGTAATACGAAATAGTCGCTCATATTCCACAGTAGGGCGAGGGTCAACTAGGAGAGCACTTACACCAGCCAATAAAATATTCTTAAAATCTCTAGGTTTTAAAGTTAGAAAACAATGGCAAACAACAGCATTTTAAATGTTCGTGAAAAACCTTATTCAGATGATAGTATAAGGAAAAAGGAATATCAAACTTATACACCCTATCTTCAACATTCAATGTTAACGATGAAGTTCGAATTACAATTCAAAACCAAGATTTGTATGTTTTACCACATGAAAGTTTCATCAGCATAGAAGGTTCGGTTGCTACGGCTACTACGGATGCTGATACATCAGTTGCTACAGGCAAGCTTAAAAATAACTGCATGGCATATTTATTTGATAAAATTCGATATGAACTAAATGGAAGTGAAATTTATCGCACTCGATAGGTTGGAGTTACTTCAACTATAAAAAACTATGTTTCTTTAAATAAATCAGGGAGTGAAATGCTTGAGAACGCTGGATGGTTTAGAGGTGAAAGTAGCGAACTATCGAAAATAAGTGATAAGGGGTTTTTTAATTTTAATGTACCTCTAAAATGTTTACTCGGGTTTGCTGAAGACTATAACAAAATCCTATTAAATTGTAAACATGAGCTGATACTCCTCATGAATAAGAATATGAGTGGCGTATTTCAAACTAAGGTTGGCACCGTTGAGTACAAACTCAATATTTTCAAGATAACCTGGAAAATTCCACATATAGAGCTAAATGATCAAGCAAAACTTCAAATGTTTAATATGGTTAAAAGTGGAAGTTCTCTCCCAATCGCATTCCGCAGCTGGGACTGTTATATGAATCCATCACTCACAGATGACGCTCAACACACTTGGAATGTAAAGCTAGCAGCTAATAGAGAGCGTCCTCGATTTGCATTATTCGTATTTATTTCGGAGGGAAAAATGATTACAAACAATTTATTAAATTTAAAAGTTCATTTGAACTCAGAAACATATCCATACGATGATTTAAATTTAAATTTTGAGCGCGGACGATTTGCTATTTTGTATGATATGTACGCTAAATTTCAAGAAAGCTATTATATGAAAGAACCTCAACCACTGCTAACACCTAAAGAATTTGAAAAAAATGCCCCCATTGCTGTTGTGGACTTATCATATCAGAATGAAGCAGTTAAAACCGGACCCATTTATGTTGATTGATCAACATGTGATGCTTACTGTCTACTTATCCATGACCGCTTGGTTGAGTATTCACCGTTAATTTCTTTAGTTCAACGCATAGTCTAATAGCGATCGGATGTATTCGTAGCGATCCCAAGAAAATGAATACCGCTGTCATATACCTTACATTTACTGGCGGAAAACAATGTGAGATTATTGTCAAAGAAATCGCAATCTTCTTTACACCGGACACCATTCTCGATCGAGTATTTCGAATAAAACCCCCATACCCCTTTAGGGACTTAAACAAGCTTCAGCAAACCTATTCACGGGCAGATGCAGTGCTCTCGTGGGAGAGGACGATTACAACTCAACTAAAAGATGGCTTCGCGAAAAAAATAAAGGCAAACGTATAATTACGTACGGAAGTTAGGAATAAGACATCTTACAATATATGCTAAAAGCAAGCGTCGAAGACTATAATTATTATATGAATGCTCCAATGCTTTCATCTGATCAAATCAGCGGCTATAAAAAGTGTGGTTCCCATTCAAATCAGCATGATGTGTGCAGCTATCGAGCGGGCAAATGTCTGAACTATTTGATATCGGACTACATTAAACAATTGACAATTAACACACACACACACACACACACACACACACACACACACACACACACACACACACACACACACACACACACACACACACACACACACACACACACACACACACACACACACACACACACACACACACACACACACACACACACACACACACACACACACACACACACACACACACACACACACACACACACACACACACACACACACACACACACACACACACACACACACACACACACACACACACACACACACACACACACACACACACACACACACACACACACACACACACACACACACACACACACACACACACACACACACACACACACACACACACACACACACACACACACACACACACACACACACACACACACACACACACACACACACACACACACACACACACACACACACACACACACACACACACACACACACACACACACACACACACACACACACACACACACACACACACACACACACACACACACACACACACACACACACACACACACACACACACACACACACACACACACACACACACACACACACACACACACACACACACACACACACACACACACACTCACTCACTCACACACACACACACACACACACACACACACACACACACACACACACACACACGCGTAGAAACAACAACAACACTATTTGGGTTCTAATGTTGTTGTTGCATAAAGATCTCGGCGCAAGTAGGTAGAAAATTTGAATGCCATGCCATTAAACTCAAAGGGTTACGCATACGGCGCGTCAACATCATATACTATTACGTCACGTTTTAAAGAATTTCATTTCTTGTGATGCGTAGAATATGTGACGTCACATGCGCAACAGAATATTGCAATCTTCTTAAATTCATATACTTCCCTTGGCTTCGAAAACACACACATGCATATTTTTTGCCAATGTGTGTGAGATGAGGCACACATGCCAACAACTATTTGACGCGTCGAGGCATTGATACCCTTATTTATAGAAATGGTATATAATGTTTCAAGAAAACAATTATTATTGATTGTACTAATAGTTGCACACTAAATAAGATATTATATATTTCTCAGAGATTAGATAAAAATGTTTATATGAGAAGGTTAGTGGTACTTGGTTACAGAACTTATGAATAGTTAAAATACCCTATTTTGAGCAAGGGAGCCTTGCTGATCGAAAAATGAAAAATTATAAAATCTGCCGTGCTGCTTGCAAGTTGAAAGTGAGTGGAGAAGATGAAGACATGACTTTGCGAATTATAGGCATAGCAGTGCTTGGAAACCACAACAATGAGCTAGAAGGGTGCAGAAGCTAAGATCATAGGCTGTAGCCTCAAACAAAAAAGGGATAGCAAGGATAGAACTTGTGGTGTGCCGTTTTTATTGTCGTCATTTGTTTTGATTATGGTTGTTGTTGGTTCTTATGGAAAATGTTTTGAAGTTGTCTTTGAATTTTGGGCATCGGCAGAAGTAGCTGCAGACAGCCGAGCGTTGTGTTTGCAACCTCTGTATCTGTTTTCAGAATTTTTGGAAAAGAGCTTTTGATCCAAATGCCTCCTCTTGGTCTGTTTATTACTCTATGAGTGATACCCATACCAAATATTTTTTTGTTTTCATTGCGTTCGTAACGAAATATGCGGCAACCTTTTCTCCAATGATGCTATTAGACGCTTTGACTCTCTCCCAAGCCTTATCGACTAAATTTACAGCAGCTATGTGCCGTTTAGCTAATTCTTTGTTTTCTGAATATGCTATATCGTGCTCCCTGCCAGCTGCGTATAATGGGTTAATGCCTTTATCACTACGCTGTAGGCGTTCTTTGAGTTTCGTAGCTGGGCCACAAAATTGATAGCCCGGTCAATCGGAAGGCTATTAATTATGTTAATAACTAGACTACCTCCACAATAGACGTTTAATTGATACTTAATCGCTGAAGGTATATCAATGAATGATATTCATTTTGCGAGACAAAACTCATTAAATATGCATTTAAAGAAGCAAAATAATAATATAGAAGTGAGAAATATTGATTTTTCATCCAATAAAAATAATATTCGACACAGTGTGCTATTACCAAACTCAATAAGAGGATTAATTGTAGGTCCATCTAATTGTGGAAAGACAAATCTTATGATCAGCTTAATAGAGAGTCCAAATGTATTAAAATTTAAAAATATTTACTTATTCTCAAAATCATTATTTCAACCGAAATATGAATACTTAAAAAATGTAGTGACCCCAATAAAAGGAATGGGATATTTCACGTTTTCTGAGAACGAAGGTGTTAAAACACCTGAGAAAGCTAAGGATAGCTTTATAATGATATTTGATGATGTAGCATGTGAAAAACAAGATAATATACGTTCAAACTTTTGTATGGGTCGACATAAAAACATCGACTCATTTTATTTATGACAAACGTATACACGCATACCAAAGCATCTTGTGCGCGATAATGCGAATTTAATAATAATATTCAATCAAGATCAACTTAATAAGAAGCACATTTATCAAGATCATGTGGGTGTCGATATGAATTTCGAAACGTTTATACAAATTTGTCAATTATGCTGGAAAAATAAATATGGGTTTCTTTTGATTAGCAAGGATGACGCAATAGACAATGGAAGATATAGAATAGGATTTGATACATTTATTATAATTTAAATAAATCACTATAATAAATTTATATTATAAAACTGTAAAATTAAGTAAATTTAGATTCATTTAACATTCGTTTCTCAAAATTATAACAACAATAACTTTAACTGGGAAAGGGGCAATTTTAACTGCAAATTACTTTCCTCCCATTGAATTGTCAACAGAATACAATTCGATTGGAGTGTAATATTATTAACGGATCATATGTAAATAATATCTTATCGCATACGCTTCATGAATTTGCTCTCAACGTTGCACCGGGATATAAAATGAATGAGATCCCACACAACCTTATTTACTTGCCATTAAACACCAGAGAGATAAACACATTAACGATACGAATAATTGATCAAGACGGTGACTTGATTAACTTGCGTGAAGAAGAAGTAACTTTTCGTTTACATTTGAGACCGCGAGAATGATAATTTACAATAATAAAAACGTGTGGAAGCCAGTAATACGAAATAGTCGCTCATATTCCACAGTAGGGCGAGGGGTCAACTAGGAGAGCACTTACACCAGCCAATAAAATATTCTTAAAATCTCTAGGTTTTAAAGTTAGAAAACAATGGCAAACAACAGCATTTTAAATGTTCGTGAAAAACCTTATTCAGATGATAGTATAAGGAAAAAGGAATATCAAACTTATACACCCTATCTTCAACATTCAATGTTAACGATGAAGTTCGAATTACAATTCAAAACCAAGATTTGTATGTTTTACCACATGAAAGTTTCATCAGCATAGAAGGTTCGGTTGCTACGGCTACTACGGATGCTGATACATCAGTTGCTACAGGCAAGCTTAAAAATAACTGCATGGCATATTTATTTGATAAAATTCGATATGAACTAAATGGAAGTGAAATTTATCGCACTCGATAGGTTGGAGTTACTTCAACTATAAAAAACTATGTTTCTTTAAATAAATCAGGGAGTGAAATGCTTGAGAACGCTGGATGGTTTAGAGGTGAAAGTAGCGAACTATCGAAAATAAGTGATAAGGGGTTTTTAATTTTAATGTACCTCTAAAATGTTTACTCGGGTTTGCTGAAGACTATAACAAAATCCTATTAAATTGTAAACATGAGCTGATACTCCTCATGAATAAGAATATGAGTGGCGTATTTCAAACTAAGGTTGGCACCGTTGAGTACAAACTCAATATTTTCAAGATAACCTGGAAAATTCCACATATAGAGCTAAATGATCAAGCAAAACTTCAAATGTTTAATATGGTTAAAAGTGGAAGTTCTCTCCCAATCGCATTCCGCAGCTGGGACTGTTATATGAATCCATCACTCACAGATGACGCTCAACACACTTGGAATGTAAAGCTAGCAGCTAATAGAGAGCGTCCTCGATTTGCATTATTCGTATTTATTTCGGAGGGAAAAATGATTACAAACAATTTATTAAATTTAAAAGTTCATTTGAACTCAGAAACATATCCATACGATGATTTAAATTTAAATTTTGAGCGCGGACGATTTGCTATTTTGTATGATATGTACGCTAAATTTCAAGAAAGCTATTATATGAAAGAACCTCAACCACTGCTAACACCTAAAGAATTTGAAAAAAATGCCCCCATTGCTGTTGTGGACTTATCATATCAGAATGAAGCAGTTAAAACCGGACTCATTTATGTTGATTGATCAACATGTGATGCTTACTGTCTACTTATCCATGACCGCTTGGTTGAGTATTCACCGTTAATTTCTTTAGTTCAACGCATAGTCTAATAGCGATCGGATGTATTCGTAGCGATCCCAAGAAAATGAATACCGCTGTCATATACCTTACATTTACTGGCGGAAAACAATGTGAGATTATTGTCAAAGAAATCGCAATCTTCTTTACACCGGACACCATTCTCGATCGAGTATTTCGAATAAAACCCCCATACCCCTTTAGGGACTTAAACAAGCTTCAGCAAACCTATTCACGGGCAGATGCAGTGCTCTCGTGGGAGAGGACGATTACAACTCAACTAAAAGATGGCTTCGCGAAAAAAATAAAGGCAAACGTATAATTACGTACGGAAGTTAGGAATAAGACATCTTACAATATATGCTAAAAACAAGCGTCGAAGACTATAATTATTATATTAATGCTCCAATGCTTTCATCTGATCAAATCAGCGGCTATAAAAAGTGTGGTTCCCATTCAAATCAGCATGATGTGTGCAGCTATCGAGCGGGCAAATGTCTGAACTATTTGATATCGGACTACATTAAACAATTGACAATTAAACACACACACACACACACACACACACACACACACACACACACACACACACACACACACACACACACACACACACACACACACACACACACACACACACACACACACACACACACACACACACACACACACACACACACACACACACACACACACACACACACACACACACACACACACACACACACACACACACACACACACACACACACACACACACACACACACACACACACACACACACACACACACACACACACACACACACACACACACACACACACACACACACACACACACACACACACACACACACACACACACACACACACACACACACACACACACACACACACACACACACACACACACACACACAGTTTGGAGTTTGGACAGAAAATGAACTTCACACAGTTAAACCTCAACCACTGCGAGGCTGCTCAGGCCCTGCTGTCGCAAGCAACACGGGAGAGAAACACTGACGTCGCAATAATCTGCGAGCCATACAAGCCTGGAATCACCGTTTACAGTTGCTACGCACCCCCAAGCTGGGAACTGCGGCGGTTCCAAAACATGCTGGAGGAAATATCAGAAGACGCTCGCAACAGAGCTCCCCTCGTCATAGCAGGAGACTTTAACGCCTGGGCCATTGAATGGGGAAGCAAGGAAACCAACGCGAGAGGGACCACCCTGCTAGAAGAGTTCGCGGCGATCGACTTGGGCCTTGCAAACGACGGGCAGGAGCTCACGTACTGCAAGGCCGGTAGAGGCTCTATTATAGACCTCACCCTGCTCAGCAGCTCACTCTATAGGCTAACCACATGGAAAGTCAGCAATGAATTCACATTCAGCGACCACCAAGCAGTACATTTCGAGATCGGGAGAGGACGGAGAAAACAGCAGCCCAAAACAACAGGACCCAAATGGAAGGACAACTGCCTAGACAAGGAAACATACACGGATTCCCTACGCCATGCTCGATGGACTGGGGCCACAGCAGAAGACATGGCACGGCAGCTTATGGAAAACATCTCGGACGCGTGCGACTTATCCATGCCCAGGCGGAAGCCAAACAGAAGAGGAGCACCTTGCTACTGGTGGAACGAGGAAATCAGCAACCTAAGGAAGGCCTGCCTACGCGCTAGAAGACGCTCCCAACGAGCCCGAGGCCGCCCAGACTTTGCATCTAGGCTGGATGACCTGCGGGCAGCCAAGCGAGACCTCAAAAGAAGCATCAAACAAAGCAAATCCAGCTGCTTCCAGCAAATATGCGACGAGGCCGATGTAAACCCGTGGGGCACGGCTTATAAGGTTGTCACGAAGAAGATTCGCAGCCAGCGAACAACCCGTGTGACCTGCCCTACCGCACTCGCCACTATAGTTGAGGCACTGTTCCCCCATCACCCAAGATTGGAGGTCGTCAGCCGCTCACACAGCACGGAACTTGTGCAGCAGGTGTCGACAGACGAAGTGGTAGTGGCAAGCAAGAAGCTAGACGACAAAAAGGCTCCAGGACCAGATGGGGTGCCAAACAAGGCGCTAAAGATAGCCATGCTGACGAAGCCCGACGCCTTCGCCGAGACATACAATAGATGTCTGCAGGACGGTGTATTTCCCAAGAGATGGAAGCGACAGAAATTAATCCTCCTACCGAAAGGGGATAAGCCAATAGAGGAACCCTCGGGATACAGGCCAATCTGCCTACTGGACACGGCGGGAAAGGTTCTGGAGAGGATCGTGTACAACCGACTAATAAGGGTGGTTGAAGAGAAAGAGGCCCTGTCCAAACAGCAATACGGATTTCGTAAGGCTAGATCTACGGTCGACGCAATTAAGGCGGTGGTAGATATTGCTACTAAAGCAATAGAGGGTACCCGATGGAGGTGGGGAGACAAGGAGTACTGCGCGGTGGTTACGTTGGACATCCGCAATGCCTTTAACTCAGCAAGCTGGTCTCGAATACTGGAAGCCTTAGACCGAATAGGGATACCGTCCTCCCTTTTCCGTATAATATCCAACTACCTGTCCGATCGACTATTAATTTATGATACGGAAGACGGTACTAGGAGTTACACGGTCACAGCAGGGGTACCACAGGGGTCGGTCTTGGGACCACTCCTGTGGAACATAATGTACGACGAGGTGCTCAGAGTACAATTGCCCCAGGGATGCAGAATCATAGGATTCGCAGATGATCTGGCCCTAGTAGTAGTGGGCAAAGAAATAAAAGAAGTAGAAGCGGCAGCCAATGCAGCCATAAGGATCGTGGCCAGCTGGATGCGCGGCGCTAGCCTGGAGCTGGCAGGCCATAAAACAGAGGCTGTGCTTATCACAAGCCGCAAGATAGTTGAGTTTGCCAGATTTCAAGTAGATAGCGTTAGTATCGAGTCAAAGGCTTCCATCAAGTATCTGGGGGTCATGTTAGACAACAGGCTTAGCTTTCGTCCTCACGTAGACTATGTTAGCCAGAAAGCGGCAAAAATGCAGGCGGCCCTTTCGAGGATGCTACCAAACATAGGAGGACCTAAAGCAGGTAGACGCCTACTCCTCGCGAGAGTCGTAGCCTCCGTGCTGCTCTATGCTGCACCGATATGGGCATCAGCAGTCGCAAGACAGAAAGGCCTGAGAAGGAAAATGTCAGTCCCCTACAGGCTAAGCGCACTCCGCACTATTTCTGGATTCCGGACGGTGTCGGACGAGGCGGCCACAGTATTGGCAGGCATGCCGCCAGTAGATATACTGGCCAAGGAAATGGAGAACATATACAAAGCACGAATAGCGACAGGCGAAGCTGTCTCAATAGACGTCATCCGACGGTCGGAGAGAGCAACATCAATGGCAACTTGGCAGGAGAGATGGAACACGGCGAACAAGGGGAGATGGACACATAAACTAATCCCCAATCTGGAGCAATGGATTAGGAGACGGAACGGAGAAATTAACTTCCACCTAACGCAGTTTCTTACTGGACACGGCGGGTACAGGAAGTATCTCCACAGGTTCAGGCATGAGGACACCTCTGAGTGTCCGACATGCCCAAATTTGGACGAAGACCCGGAACACGTGCTGTACCAATGCTCGAGGTACAGAGACGCAGTAGGCTCTGTACCCCCACCTGAGGGACTAGTAACGTTCATGCTGGAAGGAGAGGACAACTGGAGGAATATAAGTCAGCTGATAATAGGCATCCAGAGGGATCTGAGACGATGCGAAAAGGAGCGACGAATAATGGAGACTGCCTAAAATAGGCAACCCATCCCCGCGAAGTAATACTTTGCGGTGATCCCGCGGGGAATGTGGTGTGTGAGTGGGGGGTGAGTTTAGTACGTAGGTGTTGACGGAGTCAGCGAATCGTGCATACGGTTGGCCCGGGCCATCAGTATCTTACGAAGATTTTCACCTCCATGCCGTAAGCAAAAAAAAAAAAAAAAACACACACACACACACACACACACACACACACACACACACACACACACACACACACACACACACAAATGGAAACATAACACCCAGTCCCTTTCCTCATGTTCACCCAATTCACAACAAACGTGACGCCACTTACTGTGCCAGAACATACATTCCCCACCACGGTGACGTCACTTCCTGTGCCATAACATACATTCGCTATATACTCAGGAAGATAACCATATTTCCAGTCGCCCACAATGGCTCCGTGCTTCAACTTCACGACAATTTGGTGGCTGATTGCGATGGCCAGATTTTAGCGGTAGCAAATTGTTCACAAACAGCAACTGCCACATTCTGCAAGCGGTCCGAGAGAAGCAGCTGCGCGCAAGGCCTCCATGCAGGAGGCCCTGTCACCATAGTGGACGACGGCATTATCATCATAAACGATCGCAGCGCAATACTTAGCTATGACGATTGCGCTTCAATGAAAGTAGATGGGACAAGCCATGTCACCTTCACGTCCCATGCCATGGTAAACGGCACGCGATCCTTTAATCGCATGAGCGTGAAAAATCGGTTCCCGGCAGTACCGGCATCCCCGTTACTAAACATCAGTGGTCACGACACGGTGCTCAGCCTTCCCTACATTCATCGTCTGAGTGAGGACAACCTTAACTACATCAAGGAGGTTAGAGACAGTGTCGCAGTCGTAAACATATCGGCAATTTCCCTCAGCATAATGTTGTTAGCTTGTGCTGTGGGAGCTGTGGTCTACTGGCTTCATCAGCTGGTGATCAAATGCCGAAACTCCCGAAAAATCTCGCAGATACTGAAAAACTTGAACGCGACCGAGGACGGTCGGTCTTCGAGAGGGGGAGTAGTTAACCACTGACTATTGGTATTTGCTGACCCAACGTTATAAGGAAGCCAATACCCAGAGTCATGATCGCGGCGGATATGTCGCAACTATGTTGCCGGCCGCGACGGTCATCCGACACCACACACGAGGCGCTAACGCTGCACTTTTGGGGGCAGCGACGGCGACTCTGCGACAGCGACGGCGGCTCTGTGGCAGCGACGGCGACGTAGGCTAGCTTTACTTATTATAACCAAAATTGTATTTCATTAGTCTAAGTTTGGATATGAATAAAGCGCAGCGTACCGCTCCTGAAATCATTGCTCTTAGTTAACTCAACTGCATTTACTAATGCAAATAATCAAAACATATAAAACTGCATTTGTAAATGCACTAATTTATATATTCTTGATCAGCATCAATAGCCGAGTCGATCTAGCCATGTCCGTCAGCCTGTCCGTCCGTCCGTCCGTCTGTCCGTCCGTCCGTATGTATGAACGCAAAGATCTCAGAACCTATAAGAGATAGAGAGCTAAAATTTTAGACATAGGTGCTCCTAGTGCCTCCGCAGATCGAGTTTGTTTCCGATGATCGATAACTTACTCCGTTTCCAAGCAATCGATAAAAATCGATACGACATCCTGTTTTTTATCGAATTGGGTAAATAATAAGAGCTACAGTCACCAAACATGATATGTTGCTTCTAGAATATTATATTATATATATCAAGTATCTTTCATTTTATACCTATTCCTGCTACCACCTCAAAGAGGGTTCAGGGTATTCCCTAGTCGGGAGCTCCCGACTAGAACCTCTTACTTGTTTAGAATATAAGTTAATACTTAAGACATCCAAAACAACAACATTTGGATAACCAGCATACCAGTGTCTGGTTCCCGCACGTGGCCATTCAACGTGCTGGGAAAAGCTGAAGCAAGGTGTCGCGTATGCAACTTTAGGTGCATATATATATATATATATATATATATATATATATATATATATATTATACCATATAGTTTTACGAACTTCGTAAACCCATCCACTATGACGAAAATATATTTCTTCGTCCTTGTATTGTCCACAGGACCGTAATGGTCCATATATGATAATTTAAACGGGATGCTACGTAGGAAACCTTCGCCCCTTTCCGACTTAGGGGAGAAAGCTATACATTTTAGACAGTTCTCGATGTGAGTTGAACATTTTTCTTTGAGGTTCGGCAACCAATAACTTTTGTTAATAATGTTGATCATTTTATCTCTTCCTCATCATCATAAAGTTTGTATTCTGATTTTTTGTAAAAATTTTCCAAGATTAACAATTTTTGAGTCTTTTCCTTGACAAATTACTAAATTTTCTTCAAAACTGTTTGTTTCTACTTTTAATATGTTGTGACATCGGCTGAGTGCGTCTACGTGCTGCATTTTGTTTCCTGGCCTGTGTACCAAATCATAATCATAATTTTGCAGCCAGGCTATTCGTGGATTTAGATCAGCTCTATTCAGAGTCAAAGTAAGTGAGTGACAATCTGTTAAAATTTTGAAAAGTTTATCTCGTGAATATATCCTAAATCTACGCAGTGCATGGATAATTGCTAACGTATCAAGTTCAAAACTAAGGTACTTGGCTTCCGCCTCTGTCGTTCGCCTTAAGAAATAAAAGATCGGATGAAGTTTTCCATCTTCTTTTTTCTGAAGTAGCACGGCCCCAAACCCTAGAGTACTGGCGTCACAATGCAATTCTGTGTTATGTCTATGATCTTAAATTGCTAAAATTGGGAACTGTATAAGTTTTTCTTTAAGTGTTAAGAAACATTCTAATTCCTTTTCCTCAAAACAAAATGGTTTATGTTTTTTAATTAAATCATATAATGGTTTAGCAATTGTTGAGAATCCGTTTATGATTCTACGGAAATAGGAACAAAGTCCCAGAAAGCTCTGAACGGCGTGTACCTTGTTCGGTATGGGAACATTTTTTATGGCTTCAATAAGCCCCGCCGTGCTTTTGCAAAGGAAATTATACCTTGCTAAATCAGCTTATTTATGCAACCGATTGGTCTTTCTTATATGACTCGGTTGATATGAATACTGCTGTTAATTATTTTTATAACACCCTAAACTCCCTCTTAGATATATGTATTCCCAAGTCAATACATTCGACTACTTCTTCAAAACCACCCTGGTTTACTCCCAGATTATGAAATCTTAAAAACTTAAAATCTAAATATTTTAAAAAGTTTAATAAGTCTGGTTCGTGTGCTGACTTGGCTAAATATTCCATAGCCAAGTCGATCTACCTTCTTCTGAATTCTCAATGCTATTAGAATTATCTAACTCGTTGCAAAAGGCAATTTGCACAAAATCCGAGACAGTTTTACAATTTTGTAAACTTGAAGCGTAAATCTTCAAGTTTGCCAACTTCTTTTTCTTTCGGGATGGATAAAGCTAGCAATGACTCTGATTCTGCTAACCTCCTTACTAATTTTTTCCAATCAACTTACTCTTCAGTCTCTCCTAATAATAATCTTACCCTTATACTATTTCTTCCTCTTGTTCTATACCTCCTCCTATTATTTCCCATTCCTCTCTCCTTTTAGCTATAAATTCTTTAAAATCTTCTTATTCTCCTGGGCCTGTCAATATTCCTAGCTGTCTACTTAAGGAGTGTAGTTCTTCCTTTATTTATACATTGCTTAAGCTTTTTAATCTATCCCTTGAATCTTCTGTCTTTCCATCTCTTTGGAAAGAATCTTATATCATTCCTCTTCACAAGAAAGGTGGAACGTCTGATATACAAAATTACAGGGGCATTGCAAAACTGTCCGCTATTCCTAAATTATTTGAAAAAATAATCACTTCAAATTTGCAGCATTTCTGCAAATCTGTTGTCTCCCCTGTTCAACATGGAATCGTAAAGAATCGGTCAACCACGACCAATCTTCTTGAGTTTACTTCCTTGGTAAATGATGCTTTCCTTTCGAAAATGTAAACTGATGTCATTTACACTGACTTCAGTAAGGCGTTTGACTCTGTGCACCACGATATTTTACTTTTTAAACTTGACCGAATTGGTTTCCCTCCTTCTCTTTTGCTTTGGATTAGCTCTTATTTAAAAGGCAGGACCCAAAGAGTTATGCTGAGGCTGACTACCTCTAAACAGGTTCACGTTACTTCTGGTGTTTCTCAAGGTAGTCATCTTGGACCTTTACTCTTTACTCTTTTTATAAATGATATCCCCTCTGTTATATCACATGCCCGTGTACTCATGTATGCGGATGATGTGAAACTTATTCTATAATACACTTATCCCCTACATCATTCTCGAGTACAAGACGATTTGAACGCTATGCAATTTTGGTGTTCGGTTAATCAATTGCATCTGAATTATTCAAAGTGTATGTTTATGACCTTCAATCGCACTACTTATCTTGTCAGCTATACAATTGACAATATTCAATTGCAACGTATACAAACAGTTAAGGATCTAGGCGTTCTTTTTGATTTTAAACTCAGCTTCAATCTGCATATAGATACCATCGTTAATGAGGCAAAAGGTGTACTTGGATTCATTAAACGATGGTCTAAAGAGTTTAACGTTCCTTTTATAACGAAACTTCTGTACATCTCTCTCGTTCGCCCTATCATTGAATACTGCTCTTGCATCTGGTCTCCGCAGTATAAAAATAGCCAGGATCGTATTGAATCTGTTCAGAAGCGATTTCTGCTTTTTGCCTTAGGAGGTTCAAATTGGGACCCAAATCGTCGGTTGCCATCTTACTCTAGCGGACTGCTTCTTCTAATCTTCCGTCGTTAACTAACCTTAGGACAATTCTCGGTGTTGTCTTTCTACATAAGTTGATTATTGGCGATATAGATTCACCTTTTCTGCTAGGGCGTCTTCAATTCTCTGTTCCGGCTAGACCATCTAGAAATCATCGCCCCATATTCCTATCTACGTGCACAACAGACTACGCTATGCATAATCCTTTTCGTGTGCTATGTAAAAATTATAAAAGTTTGCATCACGTTTTCTCTACCGAACTTTCTCTACCCCTAATAAAATCGTTGCTTTCAGGATATCTTCGGGAAGTCACTGACCATTCACAGCTATGAGCAGGGGCATAGCTTGCCGGACAGGCTATAAATTTTCCCGCACCGGGTCGGTGATTTTCCATTACTATCTCCCTATCCTATCTAGATGGTCGGTGATTTCCCATTACTATCTCCCTATCCTATCTACATGACCTTCTATATATCTTGTTTAATTCCTTTACTTTTTTAATAACTTCTCTCTTTATTATTCCAAATTTATTGTATTTTCTTAATAAATATATTAAATTAAGATTATTTCTAAATTTTACTAAAGAACACCATTTTTTCTACTAACACCCTTCTTCTTAGCTGTAGGCTCTAATAGCGTCACCGACAAAATTAGCTGTGAATAGGGGCACAGCTGGCCGGACTGACAAATAAAACACCTCCATCGGTTGCTGATGCTATTAGAGAATTGTGTACTCTAACTAGGCTTTTAGCATTAAATTTTATTTTATATATGTATTGAATAATTAGGAAGACACTCGTTTTGTCGACCAATAATAAAAAAATAAATAAATGCCTGAATACCATTTTTTGTAATGAGAAAGCCTAAGTATTTAATATTTGATTTTAAAAAAATTTATCCTTTTTATTTTATTTTTATTTTATTTTATTTTATTTTATTTATTTTATTTTTGTAATGGTCGACAAAACGAGTGTCTTCCTCATTATTCAGTAGATTATACATAGAATAGATAATGGAATTATATGCTAAAAGCCTAGTTAGTTAACACAGTTCTCTAAATAGCATCACCGACCGATGGAGGTGTTTTAGTTGCCAGTCCGGCCAGCTGTGCCCCTTTTCACAGCTAAATTTGTCAGTAACGCTATTAGAGCCTACATCTAAGCAGAAGGGTGTAAGTAGGAAAAAAGTGTTCTTAAGTAAAATTAAAAATAATCTTAGTTTGCTATATTAATTAATAAAATACAATAAATAAGAACGAGAAAGAAAGGATATCTTCGGCACCCCGAAGATCGAATACCCTTGCAGACCCAACCTTTTCATAATGCTCATAGTGCTTTGCCCGTATCTAAGAAGCACATGGAAAATAGTTAAAAACAAAACAAAATGTTTTTCATACAAGAACTTAATTTTCAACCGATCGTTTCTATGGCAGCTATATGATATAGTGGTCCGATCTTAATAGGATTACGCATATATATGAGGAGCTTAGTAAAACTAATAAACGCCGAGTTTGGTCAAGATATCTTGATAAATAAAATAAATTATGGCAGCTATATGATATAGTGGTCCGATCTTAATAGGATTTTGCTTATATATGAGGAGCTTAGTAAAACTAATAAATGCCGAGTTTGGTCAAGATATCTTGAAAAACAAAATGTTTTTTCATACAAAAACTTAACTTTCGACCGATCGTTCCTATGGCAGCTATATGATATAGTGGTCCGATCTTTATAGGATTTTGCTTATATATGAGGAGCATAGTAAAACTAATAAATGCCGAGTTTGGTTAAGATATCTTGAAAAACAAAATGTTTTTTCATACAAAAACTTAATTTTCGACCGATCGTGCCTATGGCAGCTATATGATATAGTGGTCCGATCTTCATAGGATTACACATATATAAGAGGAGCATAGTAAAACTAATAAATGCCGAGTTTGGTCAAGATATCTTGATAAACAAAATGTTTTTTCATACAAAAACTTAATTTTCGACCGATCGTTCCTATGGCAGCTATATGATATAGTGGTCCGATCTTAATAGGACTACGCATATATATGAGGAGCTCAGTAAAACTAATAAACGCCGAGTTTGGTCAAGATATCTTGATAAATAAAATAAATTATGGCAGCTATATGATATAGTGGTCCGATCTTAATAGGATTTTGCATATATATGAGGAGCTTAGTAAAACTAATAAATGCCGAGTTTGGTCAAGATATCTTGAAAAACAAAATGTTTTTTCATACAAAAACTTAACTTTCGACCGATCGTTCCTATGGCAGCTATATGATATAGTGGTCCGATCTTAATAGGATTTTGCTTATATATGAGGAGCATAGTAAAACTAATAAATGCCGAGTTTGGTTAAGATATCTTGAAAAACAAAATGTTTTTTCATACAAAAACTTAATTTTCGACCGACCTTGCCTATGGCAGCTATATGATATAGTGGTCCGATCTTCATAGGATTACGCATATATAAGAGGAGCATAGTAAAACTAATAAATGCCGAGTTTGGTCAAGATATCTTGATAAACAAAATGTTTTTTCATACAAAAACTTAATTTTCGACCGATCGTTCCTATGGCAGCTATATGATATAGTGGTCCGATCCAGCTGGTTTTGACATATGTGCTGCGTGCAACAGAAATAGAGACTTCTGCAAAGTTTCATTAAGATAGCTTTAAAACTGAGGGACTAGTTCGCATAGAAACAGACAGACGGACAGACGGACATGGTTATATCGACTCGGCTGTTGATGCTGATCAAGAATATATATACTTTATGCGGTCGGAGATGTCTCCTTCTATGCGTTACACATTTCACGACAAAATGATAATACCCTCTGCAAGGGTATAAAAAAGAAAGTAAGAAGATTGTTAATAAAGTAAAGAAATGTAAGCTAGATATATAGAGTGTTAAGTAGATAGGACAGAGAGAAAAGTAATGGGAAAAGTAATAGGAAATCACAAAATTTACAGCCTGTCCGGCAAGCTATGCCCCTGCTCATAGCTGGGAATGGTCAGTGACTTCCCGAAGGTATCCTGAAAGCAACGATTTTATTAGGGGTAGAGAAAGTTCGGTAGAGAAAACGTGATGCACACTATTATAATTTTTACATAGCACGCGAAAAGGATTGTGCATAGCGTAGTCTGTTGTGCGCGTAGACAGGAATAAGGGGCGGTAATTTCTGGTTGGTCTAGACGGAACAGAGAATTGAAGACGCCCTAGCAGAAAAGGAGAATCTATATCGCCAATAATCAACTTACGTAGAAGGACAACACCGAGAATTGTCCGACGGTTGGTTAACGACGGAAGGTTAAGAAGAAGCAGCCTGCTGGAGTAGGATGGCAACCGAAGATAAGGGTCCCAATTTAAACCTCGTAAGGCAAAAAGCAGAAATTGCTTCTGAACAGATTCAATACGATCTTGGCTTTTGTTATACTGAGGAGACCAGATGCAAGAGCAGTATTCAAGGATAGGGCGAACAAGAGAGATGTACAGAAGTTTCGTTATAAAAGGAACGTTAAACTCTTTAGACCATCGTTTAATGAATCCAAGTACACCTTTTGCCTCATGAACGATGGTATCTATATGCAGATTGAAGCTGAGTTTAGAATCAAAAAGAACGCCTAGATCCTTAGCTGTTTGTATACGTTGCAATGGAGTATTGTCAATTGTATAGCTGACAAGATAGGTAGTGCGATTGAAGGTCATAAACATACACTTTGAACAATTCAGATGCAATTGATTAACCGAACACCAAAATTGCATAGCGTTCAAATCGTCTTGTACTCGAGAATGATGTAGGGGATTAGTGTATTATAGAATAAGTTTCACATCATCCGCATACATGAGTACACGGGCATGTGATATAACAGAGGGGATATCATTTATAAAAAGAGTAAAGAGTAAAGGTCCAAGATAACTACCTTGAGGAACACCAGAAGTAACGTGAACCTGTTTAGAGGTAGTCAGCCTCAGCATTACTCTTTGGGTCCTACCTTTTAAATAAGAGCTAATCCAAAGCAAAAGAGGAGGGAAACCTATATGGTCAAGTTTAAAAAGTAAAATTTCATGGTGCACAGAGTCAAACGCCTTACTGAAGTCAGTGTAAATGACATCAGTTTACATTTTCGAAAGGAAAGCATCATTTACCAAGGAAGTGAACTCAAGAAGATTGGTCGTAGTTGACCGATTCTTTACGAATCCATGTTGAACAGGGGAAACAACTGATTTGCAGAAATGCTGCAAATTTGAAGTGATTATTTTTTCACATAATTTAGGAATAGCGGACAGTTTTGCAATGCCCCTGTAATTTTGTATATCAGACTTTCCACCTTTATTGTGGAGAGGAATGATATAAGATTCTTTCCAAAGAGATGGAAAGATAGAAGATTTAAGAGATAGATTAAAAAGCTTTTGCAATGGATAAAGAAGGGAAGAACTACACTCCTTATTCTCTGTTAATCGCGTAAAGATATCCGCTAAAGTGTCTAAATGCTCGTTGATGAAACGTTGAAACACTGCAGATGCATTATTGACTCCCATGGGCATTCTTAACAATTCGAACTGCCCTAAAGGGGTGAAAATAACCATTCTTTAGGTCTAACTTTGAAAACACAGTTTTGTTTACTAATTTATCTAGTAAATCATCGATATGTGGAAGTGGATAATTGTCTTTAGCTTATACCTTGTTGAGTTTCCTAAAATCTATGCATAACCTCATGTCTCCAGTTTTGTATTTTACTAACACTACCGGTGATGCGTACTCAGACTCACTAGGACGTATAATGCCATTCTTTAAATATTCATCTAATAATCCCTAAAGCTTTTCTTTTTCACTATATGCCAATTGCCGTGGAGAACAACTAAATGGCTTATTGTTTTCCAACCGTAGTTTAATTTCTGCTCTAATTTTGGATTTGTTTTTCTGATTGCTTTTATATATATATTTTCAATTTTTTTTTTCAAATCTGCTCTTTATTTCATAACTTATATCTTCACTGCAACTATATTCACTTGTCGTGTCGTCTGCATAGTAAATGGTTAGCATTTCATTCTCAAAATTGTCCGATTCTATTTCATTATTAACCGTGGCGTTTCCATACTTTTGTTTGTTTTTTAAAGGTGAATGTTTATCTTTCGTTTCGCTCAACCCATATTGCACTTTATTATTCCATTCTGTTTCATTTTCACTTGGCCCTAATATGTCCGTTGCCTCTGTAGCCTCTCCCGCTTGTTCAGTTGTATCCGTTGCCTGTTGTGTAACTGTTTGCACTGTTGTAACTGTTGCCTGTTGTACAACTGATTGATCAGTTGTAAAACCACTATCAATGTCATTGATAATGACTCTTTGAATATCCTCCTTGTCTCCACTAGTTGCATTGCTGTCATTGATTTTTGTAACCACCGACAGACTTTCATTTGACTGAGAAAGATCTAACTTGTTGATATGTCCCACTGATACCATTTTTAAAGTGTTTGGATCAAACCCTAAATTGCATGCATCTAAAAAATTTCTACCCAATACAACATCATGACTCATAGACTCGTTTGCTACTACTGTCAAATTAAAATAACATTTTATTGCTCTTTTCAAAACAAAGCATAAAGTTTTTCCAAATATTTTAAAACGACTTTTATTTAATCCTTTTCTTGGAAGTGAAATGGGACTACCCGAGTCTATAAGGCATGCATGTGCCTTGGAGAGTTGCAGTTTGCGCAACGAACTTGGCTAATTTTTTCGCGACCTTGCGAGCTTCTTCAATTTGGTTGTACGATGTTCACCCAGTCGGCAAACGTACGCTTGCGAATGCTCGTAGAATCTGCATCGGGTGTGAGACACACTGTATGTGGGCCTGATCTCGTAAATTTTTTTCCGGAATTCCCTCGATAATATGTTCGATCAGCTCGTCCGGTTCGACGATGATGTTATTTGGTAACACCATTTTTTCTTCGAAGTAAGAAGCAAACTTCTTGCCTGGTTGCCACTGGAGATCCTCGGACTTGCGTCGTAACTCAGCCTTTGATTGTTTTTCTCCAAAAGGTAACTTTACCTGGTCTAGCAGTGTCTGTATTGGCTCCATTATGCGCATTGTGTTGGCGTTCCCCTTTAATTTCGATATTACCAGGATACGCCTACCTGAGTCGTCCAGATTGTACATGTTGGCAATGTTTTGTACCTGTATGGTCCAAACGTGTGCGCATGAGGTGCCATCGTAGTCCATCGCTATTTCCTTAGCTTGTGCTAGTGCCATTGCTGGTGTTAACAAATCGACCGCTTTGTTTACATTCGAGTTCTGTTGTTGTTCAACACTGCCGCCATTATCGATGCTTATTCTGTCGGTGTTTTCCGCATAGTCGATATTCAAGTTTCGAATACAATCGATATCACAACTGCTGCTACTGCTGTGCTCGTCGATATCGTTGGCGTTGCCACTGTGATTGTTGTTTGTGACATCATTAACGGCACGTCTTTTTTCGCTCTCCAATTCCGCCAAAATCCGTTGCAACTCCATCTTGCTGGTGTTAATTTCTGCACGCAGCCGCTGCAAAAAAGTTGACTTCATTTCGTACGTCGTGTCTGTCTACGTATACGCCTACTGACGCGGTTTCGTTTTTGATGCTGATATCCGGCTGCAAGATTTCCAAATGCACTTGCAGTCTCCTGCACTTGATTTGGTGATGTTACAATTTCGCAATGTATCTAGATTGGTGCATTGTTTCTTGCAATTTGGTGTTGTTCCGCAATACTGCGAATTTCTTCAGCGTCGCTTGCATCATTGGCTTGATCGGCGTTGGCTGGTGGCGCCATGCCTCGCACTTCTGACGAAATTGCGTTTCAGTGCGCCGTTAATTTGACCTTGGTGCCTGTTGTTGCACGACTGTGAATTGGTCAATATTGACACTATCCATGATATTGATTGATGTAGGTGTGTGGATATATCCCACTTCTGATATTTGTGGAAGGCTTTACCGTTACTCTAGCGAATACCAAATTAAACACACCGTAGTTCTTTTCACTTCTTTATTGTTCGTCGTGCGATACAGAACTGAACTCTCTCGTACATAATAATGTTATATCGCGCGATAATGTTAATGCTTATGAGTGATGAATGTATATCTATGTTACTATGTGTTTATCCTACTACACGTGGGATCGCTAATTCGGCTTATTTACCGCACATGCCAATAATTGTGAAATTAGCGGAACAAATAAAGTTCGTTGGTTCCCAAGAAATGCGAACTCCTGCGAAATGCAGAATGGGGGCATTTCCTCATATGCAACAACACCAACCTTGTTGGACTGAGGTTTCCTTAGGGTTACACATTTCGTTACACATTTCACGACAAAATTATGATACCCTCTGCAAGGGTATAAAAACATAGATTTAACAAAGGGGAACGACAATTAAAGAAAATTAAACGAATTTAGAAACGAGCTATACCCTCAAATCGAAGAACATACCAAAGATTTCGAATAATACCTTACCAATCCTTTTTATGTGGAATTATTGCTTATTAATTTTCACCGCTGCGACCTGAGAAGAGTAGTCGAAATCAATTTTGCGTAAAAAATATGTTATAACTCGAAGGACCAATATTGTGGCGGCCTTATGAACTACTGTTCTAGCCATAAAAAGTGGTTCCATTTCATTTTAACAAACTGTAGCATATGACTGCATCGTTCCTGGTTGTTATATATACATTTCAAAATGTGAATTTTATAAGAAGACACTAAAATATATACGTGGTAAATTTATGGATTATCCAAACTTTGTAAATAGTTAAATCATACATAAGGCAGTCAAGATCGTTGTCAATTTTCCTCAGTTTAACTTTTATTTTTTTTGTTTATTTTATTTATTTATTTATTTTTTATTAATGGTCGACAAAACGAGTGTCTTCCTCATTATTCAGTAGATAATACATACAATAGATAATGGAATTATATGCTAAAAGCCTAGTTAGATAACACAGTTCTCTAAATAGCATCACCGACCGATGGAGGTGTTTTAGTTGCCAGTCCGGCCAGCTGTGCCCCTTTTCACAGCTAAATTTGTCAGTAACGCTATTAGAGCCTACATCTAAGCAGAAGGGTGTAAGTAGGAAAAAAGTGTTCTTAAGTAAAATTAAAAATAATCTTAGTTTGCTATATTAATTAATAAAATACAATAAATAAGAAAAAGAGAGTAAGAAGATTGTTAATAAAGTAAAGAAATTTAAGCTAGATATATAGAGTGTTAAGTACATAGGACAGAGAGAAAAGTAATGGGAAATCACAAAATGTACAGCCTGTCCGGCAAGCTATGCCCCTGCTCATAGCTGGGAATGGTCAGTGACTTCCCGAAGGTATCCTGAAAGCAACGATTTTATTAGGGGTAGAGAAAGTTCGGTAGAGAAAACGTGATGCAAACTATTATAATTTTTACATAGCACGCGAAAAGGATTGTGCATAGCGTAGTCTGTTGTGCACGTAGACAGGAATAAGGGGCGGTAATTTCTGGTTGGCCTAGACGGAACAGAGAATTGAAGAGAAGAAAAGGAGAGTCTATATCGCCAATAATCAACTTATGTAGAAGGACAACACCAAGAATTGTCCTACGGTTGGTTAACGACGGTAGGTTAAGAAGAAGCAGCCTGCTGGAGTAGGATGGCAACCGAAGATAAGGGTCCCAATTTAAGCCTCGTAAGGCAAAAAGCATAAATTGCTTCTGAACAGATTCAATACGATCCTGGCTATTGTTATACTGCGGAGACCAGATGCAAGAGCAGTATTCAAGGATAGGGCGAACAAGAGAGATGTACAGAAGTTTCGTTATAAAAGGAACGTTAAACTCTTTAGACCATCGTTTAATGAATCCAAGTACACCTTTTGCCTCATTAACGATGGTATCTATATGCAGATTGAAGCTGAGTTTAGAATCAAAAAGAACGCCTAGATCCTTAACTGTTTGTATACGTTGCAATGGAGTATTGTCAATTGTATAGCTGACAAGATAGGTAGTGCGATTGAAGGTCATAAACATACACTTTGAACAATTCAGATGCAATTGATTAACCGAACACCAAAATTGCATAGCGTTCAAATCGTCTTGTAGACGAGAATGATGTAGGGGATTAGTATATGATAGAATAAGTTTCACATCATCCGCATACATGAGTACACGGGCATGTGATATAACAGAGGGGATATCATTTATAAAAAGAGTAAAGAGTAAAGGTCCAAGATGACTACCTTGAGGAACACCAGAAGTAACGTGAACCTGTATAGAGGTAGTCAGCCTCAGCATAACTCTTTGGGTCCTGCCTTTTAAATAAGAGCTAATCCAAAGCAAAAGAGACGGAGGGAAACCTATTCGGTCAAGTTTAAAAAGTAAAAAGTCATGGTGCACAGAGTCAAACGCCTTACTGAAGTCAGTATAAATGACATCAATTTGCATTTTCGAAAGAAAAGCATAATTTACCAAGGAAGTAAACTCAAGCAGATTGGTCGTAGTTGACCGATTCTTTACGAATCCATGTTGAACAGGGGAAACAACTGATTTGCAGAAATGCTGCAAATTCGAAGTGATTATTTTTTCACATAATTTAGGAATAGCGGACAGTTTTGCAATGCCCCTGTAATTTTGTATATCAGACTTTCCACCTTTCTTGTGGAGAGGAATGATATAAGATTCTTTCCAAAGAGATGGAAAGACAGAAGATTTAAGAGATAGATTAAAAAGCTTTTGCAATGGATAAAGAAGGGAAGAACTACACTCCTTATTCTCTATTAATCGCGTAAAGAGATCCGCTACGGTGTCAAAATGCTCGTTCATGTCTTTACTGGCGACCATTATGTCATCCATGAAAACAATAACTTTATTGTCTTTGATCATCTCGGAGAATATTTTATTGATGAAACGTTGAAACACTGCAGATGCATTATTGACTCCCATGGGCATTCTTAAAAATTGCCCTAAAGGGGTGAAAATAACCATTCTTTAGGTCTAACTTTGAAAACACAGTTTTGTTTACTAATTTATCTAGTAAATCATCGATATGTGGAAGTGGATAGTTGTCTTTAGCTTATACCTTGTTGAGTTTCCTAAAATCTATGCATAACCTCATGTCTCCAGTTTTCTATTTTACTAACACTATCGGTGATGCGTACTCAGAATCACTAGGACGTATAATGCCATTCTTTAAATATTCATCTAAATTTTTCACTATATGCCAATTGCCGTGGAGAACAAATAAATGGCTTATTGTTTTCCAACCGTAGTTTAATTTCTGCTCTAATTTTGGATTTGTTTTTCTGATATATATATTTTCAATTTTTGCTTACAAATCTGCTCTTTATTCCATAACTTATATCTTCACTGCAACTATATTCACTTGTCGTGTCGTCTGCATAGTAAATGGTTAGCATTTCATTCTCAAAATTGTCCGATTCTATTTCATTATTAACCGTGGCGTTTCCATACTTTTGTTTGTTTTTTAAGGGTGAATGTTTATCTTTCGTTTCGCTCAACCCAGATTGCACTTTATTATTCCTTTCTGTTTCATTTTCACTTGGCCCTAATATGTCCGTTGCCTCTGTAGCCTCTCCCGCTTGCTCAGTTGTATCCGTTGCCTGTTGTGTAACTGTTTGCACTGTTGTAACTGTTGCCTGTTGTACAACTGATTGATCAGTTGTAAAACCACTATCAATGACATTGATAATGACTCTTTGAATATCCTCCTTGTCTCCACTAGTTGCATTGCTGTCATTGATTTTTGTAACCACCGACAGACTTTCATTTGACTGAGAAAGATCTAACTTGTTGATATGTCCCACTGATACCATTTTTAAAGTGTTTGGATCAAACCCTAAATTGCATGCATCTAAAAAATTTCTACCCAATACAACATCATGACTCATAGACTCGTTTGCTACTACTGTCAAATTAAAATAACATTTTATTGCTCTTTTCAAAACAAAGCATAAAGTTTTTCCAAATATTTTAAAACGACTTTTATTTAATCCTTTTCTTGGAAGTGAAATGGGACTACCCGAGTCTATAAGGCATGCATGTGCCTTGGAGAGTTGCAGTTTGCGCAACGAACTTGGCTAATTTTTTCGCGACCTTGCGAGCTTCTCCAAGTTGGTTGTACGATGTTGACCCAGTCGGCAAACGTACGCTTGCGAATGCTCGTAGAATCTGCATCGGGTGTGAGAAACACTGTATGTGGGCCTGATCTCGTAAATTTTTTCCGGAATTCCCTCGATAATATGTTCGATCAGCTCGTCCGGTTCGACGATGATGTTATTTGGTAACACCATTTTTTCTTCGAAGTAAGAAGCAAACTTCTTGCCTGGTTGCCACTGGAGATCCTCGAACTTGCGTCGTAACTCAGCCTTTGATTGTTTTTCTCCAAAAGGTAACTTTACCTGGTCTAGCAGTGTCTGTATTGGCTCCATTGTGCGCATTGTGTTGGCGTTCCCCTTTAATTTCGATATTACCAGGATACGCCTACCTGAGTCGTCCAGATTGTACATGTTGGCAATGTTTTGTACCTATATGGTCCAAACGTGTGCGCATGAGGTGCCATCGTAGTCCATCGCTATTTCCTTAGCTTGTGCTAGTGCCATTGCTGGTGTTAACAAATCGACCGCTTTGTTTACATTCGAGTTCTGTTGTTGTTCAACACTGCCGCCATTATCGATGCTTATTCTGTCGGTGTTTTCCGCATAGTCGATATTCAAGTTTCGAATACAATCGATATCACAACTGCTGCTACTGCTGTGCTCGTCGATATCGTTGGCGTTGCCACTGTGATTGTTGTTTGTGACATCATTAACGGCACGTCTTTTTTCGCTCTCCAATTCCGCCAAAATCCGTTGCAACTCCATCTTGCTGGTGTTAATTTCTGCACGCAGCCGCTGCAAAAAAGTTGACTTCATTTCGTACGTCGTGTCTGTCTACGTATACGCCTACTGACGCGGTTTCGTTTTTGATGCTGATATCCGGCTGCAAGATTTCCAAATGCACTTGCAGTCTCCTGCACTTGATTTGGTGATGTTACAATTTCGCAATGTATCTAGATTGGTGCATTGTTTCTTGCAATTTGGTGTTGTTCCGCAATACTGCGAATTTCTTCAGCGTCGCTTGCATCATTGGCTTGATCGGCGTTGGCTGGTAGCGCCATGCCTCGCACTTCTGACGAAATTGCGTTTCAGTGCGCCGTTAATTTGACCTTGGTGCCTGTTGTTGCACGACTGTGAATTGGTCAATATTGACACTATCCATGATATTGATTGATGTAGGTGTGTGGATATATCCCACTTCTGATATTTGTGGAAGGCTTTACCGTTACTCTAGCGAATACCAAATTAAACACACCGTAGTTCTTTTCACTTCTTTATTGTTCGTCGTGCGATACAGAACTGAACTCTCTCGTACATAATAATGTTATATCGCGCGATAATGTTAATGCTTATGAGTGATGAATGTATATCTATGTTACTATGTGTTTATCCTACTACACGTGGGATCGCTAATTCGGCTTATTTACCGCACATGCCAATAATTGTGAAATCAGCGGAACAAATAAAGTTCGTTGGTTCCCAAGAAATGCGAACTCCTGCGAAATGCAGAATGGGGGCATTTCCTCATATGCAACAACACCAACCTTGTTGGACTGAGGTTTCCTTAGGGTTACACATTTCGTTACACATTTCACGACAAAATTATGATACCCTCTGCAAGGGTATAAAAACATAGATTTAACAAAGGGGAACGACAATTAAAGAAAATTAAACGAATTTAGAAACGAGCTATACCCTCAAATCGAAGAACATACCAAAGATTTCGAATAATACCTTACCAATCCTTTTTATGTGGAATTATTGCTTATTAATTTTCACCGCTGCGACCTGAGAAGAGTAGTCGAAATCAATTTTGCGTAAAAAATATGTTATAACTCGAAGGACCAATATTGTGGCGGCCTTATGAACTACGGACTATGAAAACTATTGTTCTAGCCATAAAAAGTGGTTCCATTTCATTTTAACAAACTGTAGCATATGACTGCATCGTTCCTGGTTGTTATATATACATTTCAAAATGTGAATTTTATAAGAAGACACTAAAATATATACGTGGTAAATTTATGGATTATCCAAACTTTGTAAATAGTTAAATCATACATAAGGCAGTCAAGATCGTTGTCAATTTTCCTCAGTTTAACTTTTATTTTTTTTTGTTTATTTTATTTATTTATTTATTTTTTATTAATGGTCGACAAAACGAGTGTCTTCCTCATTATTCAGTAGATAATACATACAATAGATAATGGAATTATATGCTAAAAGCCTAGTTAGATAACACAGTTCTCTAAATAGCATCACCGACCGATGGAGGTGTTTTAGTTGCCAGTCCGGCCAGCTGTGCCCCTTTTCACAGCTAAATTTGTCAGTAACGCTATTAGAGCCTACATCTAAGCAGAAGGGTGTAAGTAGGAAAAAAGTGTTCTTAAGTAAAATTAAAAATAATCTTAGTTTGCTATATTAATTAATAAAATACAATAAATAAGAAAAAAGAGAGTAAGAAGATTGTTAATAAAGTAAAGAAATTTAAGCTAGATATATAGAGTGTTAAGTACATAGGACAGAGAGAAAAGTAATGGGAAATCACATAGCTGGGAATGGTCAGTGACTTCCCGAAGGTATCCTTAAAGCAACGATTTTATTAGGGGTAGAGAAAGTTCGGTAGAGAAAACGTGATGCAAACTATTATAATTTTTACATAGCACGCGAAAAGGATTGTGCATAGCGTAGGTTGTTGTGCACGTAGACAGGAATAAGGGGCGGTAATTTCTGGTTGGTCTAGACGGAACAGAGAATTGAAGACGCCCTAGCAGAAAAGGAGAATCTATATCGCCAATAATCAACTTATGTAGAAGGACAACACCAAGAATTGTCCTACGGTTGGTTAATGACGGAAGGTTAAGAAGAAGCAGCCTGCTGGAGTAGGATGGCAATTGAAGATAAGGGTCCCAATTTAAGCCTCGTGAGGCAAAAAGCATAAATTGCTTCTGAACAGATTCAATACGATCCTGTCTATTGTTATACTGCGGAGACCAGATGCAAGAGCAGTATTCAATGATAGGGCGAACAAGAGAGATGTACAAAAGTTTCGTTATAAAAGGAACGTTAAACTCTTTAGACCATCGTTTAATGAATCCAAGTACACCTTTTGCCTCATTAACGATGGTATCTATATGCAGATTGAAGCTGAGTTTAGAATCAAAAAGAACGCCTAGATCCTTAACTGTTTGTATACGTTGCAATGGAGTATTGTCAATTGTATAGCTGACAAGATAGGAAGTGCGATTGAAGGTCATAAACATACACTTTGAACAATTCAGATGCAATTGATTAACCGAACACCAAAATTGCATAGCGTTCAAATCGTCTTGTAGACGAGAATGATGTAGGGGATTATTGTATGATAGAATAAGTTTCACATCATCCGCATACATGAGTACTATCTTCGGCATGCCGAAGATCTAATACCCTTGCAGACCCAACCTTTTAATGCCGAGAAAATGGTTAAGGCCGAGTTTGGTCAAGGTATATTGATAAACAAAAAAAAAAGGCTTTTAATCAAAAACCGATGTAAATAAGATTTAGCAAAAATGAAGGGAGCATAGTGAAATCTTTAAATGCCGTGTTTAATCGCAAAATCATGAAAAACAAAAAATTCTCCATACAAAAACTTAATAATATGATATAGTGGTCCGATCTTAATAGGATTTTGCATATATATGAGGAGCATAGTAAAACTAATAAATGCCGAGTTTGGTTAAGATATCTTGACAAACAAAATGTTTTTTCATACAAAAACTTAATTTTCGATCGATCGTTCCTATGGCAGCTATATGATATAGTGGTCCGATCTTAATAGGATTTTGCATATATATGAGGAGCTTAGTAAAACTAATAAATGCCGAGTTTGGTCAATATATCTTGACAAACAAAATGTTTTTCATACAAAAACTTAATTTTCGACCGATCGTTCCTATGGCGGCTATATGATATAGTGGTCCGATCTTAATAGAATTTTGCATATATATGAGGAGCATAGGAAAACTAATAAATGTCGAGTTTGGTCAAGATATCTTGATAAACAAAAGGTTTTTTCATACAAAAACTTAATTTTCGACCGATCGTTCCTATGGCAGCTATATTAGATAGTGGTCCGATCTTAATAGGATTTTGCATATATATGAGGAGCATAGTAAAACTAATAAATGCCGAGTTTGGTCAAGATATCTTGACAAACAAAATGTTTTTTCATACAAAAACTTAATTTTCGACCGATCGTTCCTATGGCGGCTATATGATATAGTGGTCCGATCTTAATAGAATTTTGCATATATATGAGGAGCATAGTAAAACTAATAAATGTCGAGTTTGGTCAAGATATCTTGATAAACAAAAGGTTTTTTCATACAAAAACTTAATTTTCGACCGATCGTTCCTATGGCAGCTATATGATATAGCGGTGCGATCCAGCTGGTTTTGACATATGTGCTGCGTGCAACAGAAATAGGGACTTCTGCAAAGTTTCATTAAGATAGCTTTAAAACTGAGGGACTAGTTCGCATAGAAACAGACAGACGGACAGACGGACATGGCTATATCGACTCGGCTGTTGATGCTGATCAAGAATATATATACTTTATGGGGTCGGAGATGTCTCCTTCTATGCGTTACACATTTCACGACAAAATTATAATACCCTCTGCAAGGGTATAAAAAGAGTAAAGAGTAAAGGTCCAAGATGACTACCTTGAGGAACACCAGAAGTAACGTGAACCTGTATAGAGGTAGTCAGCCTCAGAATTACTCTTTGGATCCTACCTTTTAAATAAGAGCTAATCCAAAGCAAAAGAGACGGAGGGAAACCTATTCGGTCAAGTTTAAAAAGTAAAAAGTCATGGTGCACAGAGTCAAACGCCTTACTGAAGTCAGTATAAATGACATCAGTTTGCATTTTCGAAAGAAAAGCATCATTTACCAAGGAAGTAAACTCAAGCAGATTGGTCGTAGTTGACCGATTCTTTACGAATCCATGTTGAACAGGGGAAACAACTGATTTGCAGAAATGCTGCAAATTCGAAGTGATTATTTTTTCACATAATTTAGGAATAGCGGACAGTTTTGCAATGCCCCTGTAATTTTGTATATCAGACTTTCCACCTTTCTTTGATAATAACCACATAAACCTAGAAATGATTTAATTTCCTTTGATGTTTTTGGCAAAGGAAATTCTTGTATTACCTTTACTTTTAGTTTATTTGGCCGTATGCCTTCTGACCTAAAAATTCTCTTTCCTTTTTTAAAAATTCGCACTTATCTAATTGAAGTTTAAAATTTGCCTGTCTTAACTTTTCAAAAGCTTTATATATTGAATTTAAATGTTCATCCAGTGATGTGGATCCATTTCAATCTGATGGAAACCTTTTGCTAAATCTACTGTTGTAAAATATGAGCATCTTCCTAATTTTCCCAAAATCTTGTCCATGTTTAGAATGGGAAATTTATCATTAATTATGTCGTTCAGTCCTCTGTAATCGACAACTAATCTTAATTTTGCTTTTCCTGAGGCGATTGCTTTTTTTGGTACTATCCATAAGGGACTACAATAAGGCGACTGACTATGCCGAATAATACCTTGGGTTTACATATCTTTAATTTTTCTTGTTCAAAAGCGAAAGGGTAACCGTATGGTTTCCTGTAAATTGCAATTTCATGGTGTGTATTAATTTCGTGCTTAAAAATGCTCGTGAAGGTCAAATTGTAACCTTCTCGATATTGAATATCACTGAAATTATTCAATAATTTTACTAGTTTTGTTTTTTCTTCATCATTTAGATGATTAACTTGGTTATCTTACCCCGATTTTATTTTATTACTTATTGCGTAACTGACTTCTTGTGTATAACTTTCTGGCTTTAATTATTATACTGTCATGACTGTAGTCAATAATGGCGTTGTTTGCCTTTAATAAATTTCTGCCTAAAAGCATGTCATAATGAGGTGAAAAATCGTGTATGTAAAATATCTGGTCTTGCCTAAAGAGTTTATTAGGTGCAGTGGATACATAATGACTTAGTTTTGATACTCATGTCATAGTTCTAATCGAAGTAGGTCTTGTATAAACTGGTATATTAAAAAAATTTTCCCTCATCATATTTATTGACGACCCAGTGTCATTGTGACATCTGTAGCGTCTGTTATTAAATGTAATTTCTATGTACTTGCTTGTCCCGAGGTTCTAATTGGAACATTTTCGTTTTTTTGAATCTTGGTTGTTCTGACAACCATACTCTTCTTGTACGTAATTACCCTGATAGTTGTCTGATTGTTGATAAATTTCATCAACCTGCATTATTTGGGAACCACTAGTATTTTCTCGCATACGCTTGTACTATTGATTTGGTATATATGTATCTACCTGTAGAAATATTTTGATTTATGATTTGGTTAATAACCCATTTGTGCTCGTTGTAAATTCTGTTTGAATTCTTTAACTAGTTGCTTAATTTTGGTTAAAATAGGCTGGGTTGTTCGGAGGGGGTTGTGAAAAGTTAGGACTTTGATTATTGTTAGTCATGTAATTTGGTGTAAATTGAGGTTTATTATTTCTTGTAATATTTATAGCATTGTTAATATTTTGATTTTATTATTAGTGTTATAATAATTTTCCTCATGGAAGCCCTCCATTTGTGCTACTTGTTTGAATTTCGAAATAGTGGATATGTTGTATCTTGCGAGTGACATAAAAAGTCTATCTGGTAGTTTTTATACCGTGAACCCACTAAAAATGGGTGAAAAGGGTATAATGTTTTTGTGCAAAATGTAAATGTATGTATTAGGCAGAAGGAAGCATCTCCGACACCATAAAGTATATATATTGTTGATCAGCATCAACAGCCGAGTCGAACTAGCCATTTCCGTCTGTCTGTCCGTCCGTCCGTCCGTAAGTATGTATGAACGCCAGGATCTCAGAACCTATAAGAGCTTGTAGCGAGCGCGTACTGAGAAGATAGACTTTATCTCGCCTACTTGTGCATAGTGGAATCAGAAGTCGTGCACTTCTAGTCTTCTTCTTTAGACTAAGCTCATCATGGGGGGTCTGGGTTCTTTCGTCATCCTATTATGCTACACACTAGCACAATGATAAGTGCAGTTTAATAAAAAGAAACGGTCAAAACTACTGCCTATTTGCTTCATATAGGACGTGTTTGAAAACAATGTATAAAAATCATAAAATGAAGGTTGATATGAAAAGCACTAACGCTTGGTCGACACTGTATCGTGGTTACAAAAGAATCTATATACTGAACGTAATCCTAATAAATGATCGAAAACAGAAATCATGCTGCTTGACAATAGAGAATAGGCCTTGGAGTCGGTAGTTTCAAATTACATGCATTTCCTGTATCGGGTAGTGCTGAAGGCTCGCCGATTTACAATTATTATCCAATATTTCAAACTCTTTTGCTGGATTGTGTGGCCATACTCACAAAATTGAACAAATAAATCCATCGATGCGTACGTTGGGCCCATCGTTAGCATGGTGGTAATATCTGTGGAGCAATTCAAATTATTTTATCTATTTACAAATAATTTGGGATATACCGTACACTCATCGCCTAATTGTCATGGGACTTCGATTTCCGTTTAGTTTAAGTATAACATTCTAACATTATAAAGTTACTTTAAATGGACAATTTCAAAAATTACAAAATACGATAGATCTTGAATATATTGATTTGTTAGAGAAGTTAAGTTTCTTATGCAGTCACTTTTATATTACTTTCATAATTTAAGCAAAACGAAAGAGGTTTTAAAATATTAAGGCATGAATATTTAGATCGTAGCGTGTACGCAACCATTCGAACCAAACGCGCTTATCCGCACACGAAGTGCGAACTCCTGGAGGCTATTGTCTTAGCAACGTATATCCGATCTCGATCTGCGGACACATAAGCGGTCCTATTCCTTGCTGGAGACACTCCGTTGATCAAAGTAGAAGTAGATCAGCAAATAACTTGGTTACCAATGGTTAAACATGCGGTCGCGGGGCGCAGACTCAGCACAATGTGCCGGTGGCGCCGCAGTGTTAATCTGTAGTGATCCTTAAGAAATCCGTGGCCCTTTTGATATTTTCCACTCCCATAGAGCTGTTGCAACTCCCAAATTGGCTACGACCGACCAGCCACGCTGAATTTATGTGCGTATATATACAAAAATACACGGAACCGTAGTTGCGCAATGTCTGACCGGTAGTTAAGTAATATTGTACCCACTGAAAAAGGGTTTATTAAGAATTACGCACGCAATTAATTATTAATTAATGAACGCGAAATCTATTAATTACTATGATTTGAGTGCGTTAAAAAAATATGCGTCTTGCTTGTTCTGGTGTCGAATTGAAAAGAACGCAGCGTGGCAATCGGACCTTCTACCTTCCTTCAATTTCAGCAAAAACACATACAAACACAATTATTATTCACCACATCTAAATTATAACGGTGATGTGGCCTGATCTATCGAGCATTCCTTCATTCTCGCGTAAGTGCGAGTGAAGAAACGCACCGTCGCTGAGATAGCGAAATCATGCAGCATCTTGCGAAAGCAAAAAGCGACTACGATAGGATAAATGCATAATTTTTTGGTGACTTTTCTGACTATAAACGGGTGCTGGTACAATGGGATGAAATGATAAATTTTTGTGCCAGTTGGTCCCTACAAGCTAGAGACTTGAAATTTAATTTTTAGCTGTAGGTCCTCCTAGTGGCTACGCAGATCGAGTTTGTTTCCTATCAACGATAACTTACTCCGTTACCAAGCAATTGATACAAATCGATAACGACGTCCTGTTTTTGAGCAATTACGGTAAATAATAAGAGCTAGAGTCACCAAACTTGACATGTAGCATCTAGAATAATACATATATTTGCATTTGGATTTGCATTTCCCCTAGACGGGAGCTCCTGTCTAGAACCTTTTACTTGTTAATACAGGTTTGATTCAATGTGATTTTGGGTAAGTTCCATGTTATAAGTATATTCGGTTCAATATAGTTAGCTTGTGTTATAAGATGTGTTTTTGAAAATCTGCAACTAGTGTTAGTTTGTTTTATTATACCTAATATGCATGGGTTAATAGTCAACTTTTTCTTGTCCTTGTTGTATAGATAATTATTATGTGAGTAGTATTTGTATTGTGTTTCGTCTTGTAAAATATTTTGATCATCTTCTGGGTAGGGTAGAATTTTGTATAATGGGGTTTTATTAATTTCTCTAGGAATGTGTGAAATAATCAAAATTTCATTCGTATCGGACCTAAGCCAAGTAGATGTTAAGTAGATGTAGATATGTTAAGTAGCTTTTCGGAATTAACGTTTGTGAGATAGTCGTGTTTTAATAATTTTGGATTACCTCATCTAGTTAGTTCTGTAAATTGTTGTAAATTGAATGTTAGTAGTTCCAGTAGTTTAGATTCTACTCTTTCGTTGTTTACTATTTCTATTCGTTGGTTAACCGCTTAAATTACATGTTTGAGTTCGTTTATTTGAATACTGTTTGCTATTAAATTCATTTTTCTTCAAGCTCTTCTTTATCATTGTTATCTAGAGTTCCAAATAAGTATTTGTGTGTTGTTCTTCCGAAATTACGTAATCTTCTTTTACTTCTTTTTACTATTCGTATACCGTTTATTTATCTTTGCAACTTTTCTGTGAAATATTGAATTTGTATTCTGTTTTTATATTTGTTTGTCTGTAACATTAGTTTGTCATATGTGTCTTCTGTCTTTGGTAAATTTATTGTGAGACCATGGTGCTCGTAATTATCTGGTATGTCTATCATGCCTATTTTAAAGAGTAAGTATCCATTATTTGATTTAATTGGGTTGATGTCTACAAGCTGGTTAATACTTCCTGTGACATCATTAGTGCCAGAAAAATGAAAGTTGTAGGTCCTGTTTTGGAATTTCGTCCTCCTGTAATGCTCTTATTTAATTTCTTTTGTTTTTGATAATTTGTTTTATAATGTTTAATTTTTCGACCTCTGTTAGTCTCTTCAAAATGATCTTCGTCAATTTTTTTCTATTTTCCCAGTTTGTATGTAAGGGTTTTGTAATTTACCGTGAATTATGGAAATCCTTTTTGTTTTTATTAAGATTATTTATTCTTGTCTCTTTTATATTCTGGGTATTATAATTAGGTGTTCCTGCATAAATGAAAATGTCGCCTGAAATTCTACCAGTAGAGTTATATTTTAGCTTATGATTAAAAGTGTTTAAAATGACCTCAATTTTCATCGTCAGTATTTATTATACGCATTTTTTCATTAATTGTCTTATGTAGTCTTTCTGCATCCGCTACACCATTTTAACGTGTTGTTATTTGAATTTCAACTTTTTAATTATTTAACCATTCTTTCAGGGCTAGACTCATAAAAGCACTGTCCCTATCTGTCTTCAGAGTTGTAGGTTTTCCCTTATTGTTAAATATTTGAATGCGTCGGTTGTTACCTGAAACTTCATATTAAAATCTGGACATGTTAATATTGGGTCGTTCATAATAAATAATTTCAATTTTTCAAATGCTTTATTATATTCATAATTTTTAATATCAATTTTTGCTGCCTTCTTTAAGTAAAGAGTCGTATGTTTTTGTAATTTTTTTCAAAATCTGGAATAAACTTTTGATAATAACCACATAAACCTAGAAATGATTTAATTTCCTTTGATGTGTTTGGCAAAGGAAATTCTTGTATTACCTTTACTTTTAGTTTATTTGGCCGTATGCCTTCTGACCTAAAAATGCTCTTTCCTTTCTTAAAAATTCGCACTTATCTAATTGAAGTTTCAAATTTGCCTGTCTTAATTTTTCAAAAGCTTTATATATTGAATTTAAATGTTCATCCAGTGATGTGGAGAAGACAATAATGTCGTCCAAATAAATAAGACAATGCTTGTTGATTAAATCACGAAGAACATGATGCATGTACCTTTGGAATGTTGCTGGTGCATTTTTAAGTCCAAATAGCAATCGAGGATGCTCGTTCATTGATTTCTGATCCATTTCAATCTGATGGAAACCTTTTGCTAAATCTACTGTTGTAAAATATGAGCATCTTCCTAATTTTCCCAAAATCTTGTCCATGTTTAGAATGGGAAATTTATCATTAATTATGTCGTTCAGTCCTCTGTAATCGACAACTAAACTTAATTTTGCTTTTCCTGAGGCGATTGCTTTTTTTGGTACTATCCATAAGGGACTACAATAAGGCGACTGACTATGCCGAATAATACCTTGGGTTTACATATCTTTAATTTTTCTTGTTCAAAAGCGAAAGGGTAACCGTATGGTTTCCTGTAAATTGCAATTTCATGGTGTGTATTAATTTCGTGCTTAACAATGCTCGTGAAGGTCAAATTGTCACTTTCTCGATATTGAATATCACTGAAATTATTCAATAATTTTACTAGTTTTGTTTTTTCTTCATCATTTAGATGATTAACTTGGTTATCTTACCCCGATTTTATTTTATTACTTATTGCGTAACTGACTTCTTGTGTATAACTTTCTGGCTTTAATTATTATACTGTCATGACTGTAGTCAATAATGGCGTTGTTTGCCTTTAATAAATTTCTGCCTAAAAGCATGTCATAATGAGGTGAAAAATCGTGTATGTAAAATATCTGGTCTTGCCTAAAGAGTTTATTAGGTGCAGTGGATACATAATGATTTAGTTTTGATACTCATGTCATAGTTCTAATCGAAGTAGGTCTTGTATAAAATGGTATATTAAAAAAATTTTCCCTCATCATATTTATTGACGACCCAGTGTCATTGTGACATCTGTAGCGTCTGTTATTAAATGTAATTTCTATGTACTTGCTTGTCCCGAGGTTCTAATTGGAACGTTTTCGTCTTTTATTTCGTTTTTTTGAATCTTGGTTGTTCTGACAACCATACTCTTCTTGTACGTAATTACCCTGATAGTTGTCTGATTGTTGATAAATTTCATCAACCTGCATTATTTGGGAACCACTAGTATTTTCTCGCATACGCTTGTACTATTGATTTGGTATATATGTATCTACCTGTAGAAATATTTTGATTTATGATTTGGTTAATAACCCATTTGTGCTCGTTGTAAATTCTGTTTGAATTCTTTAACTAGTTGCTTAATTTTGGTTAAAATAGGCTGGGTTGTTCGGAGGGGGTTGTGAAAAGTTAGGACTTTGATTATTGTTAGTCATGTAATTTGGTGTAAATTGAGGTTTATTATTTCTTGTAATATTTATAGCATTGTTAATATTTTGATTTTATTATTAGTGTTATAATAATTTTCCTCATGGAAGCCCTCCATTTGTGCTACTTGTATGAATTTCGAAATAGTGGATATGTTGTATCTTGCGAGTGACATAAAAAGTCTATCTGGTAGTTTTTATACCGTGAACCCACTAAAAATGGGTGAAAAGGGTATAATGTTTTTGTGCAAAATGTAAATGTATGTAATAGGCAGAAGGAAGCATCTCCGACACCATAAAGTATATATATTCTTGATCAGCATCAACAGCCGAGTCGAACTAGCCATTTCCGTCTGTCTGTCCGTCCGTCCGTCCGTAAGTATGTATGAACGCAAGGATCTCAGAACCTATAAGAGCTTGTAGCGAGCGCGTACTGAGAAGATAGACTTTATCTCGCCTACTTGTGCATAGTGGAATCAGAAGTCGTGCACTTCTAGTCTTCTTCTTTAGACTAAGCTCATCATGGGGGGTCTGGGTTCTTTCGTCATCCTATTATGCTACACACTAGCACAATGATAAGTGCAGTTTAATAAAAAGAAACGGTCAAAACTACTGCCTATTTGCTTCATATAGGACGTGTTTGAAAACAATGTATAAAAATCATAAAATGAAGGTTGATATGAAAAGCACTAACGCTTGGTCGACACTGTATCGTGGTTACAAAAGAATCTATATACTGAACGTAATCCTAATAAATGATCGAAAACAGAAATCATGCTGCTTGACAATAGAGAATAGGCCTTGGAGTCGGTAGTTTCAAATTACATGCATTTCCTATATCGGGTAGTGCTGAAGGCTCGCCGATTTACAATTATTATCCAATATTTCAAACTCTTTTGCTGGATTGTGTGGCTATACTCACAAAATTGAACAAATAAATCCATCGATGCGTACGTTGGGCCCATCGTTAGCATGGTGGTAATATCTGTGGAGCAATTCAAATTATTTTATCTATTTACAAATAATTTGGGATATACCGTACACTCATCGCCTAATTGTCATGGGACTTCGATTTCCGTTTAGTTTAAGTATAACATTCTAACATTATAAAGTTACTTTAAATGGACAATTTCAAAAATTACAAAATACGATAGATCTTGAATATATTGATTTGTTAGAGAAGTTAAGTTTCTTATGCAGTCACTTTTATATTACTTTCATAATTTAAGCAAAACGAAAGAGGTTTTAAAATATTAAGGCATGAATATTTAGATCGTAGCGTGTACGCAACCATTCGAACCAAACGCGCTTATCCGCACACGAAGTGCGAACTCCTGGAGGCTATTGTCTTAGCAACGTATATCCGATCTCGATCTGCGGACACATAAGCGGTCCTATTCCTTGCTGGAGACACTCCGTTGATCAAAGTAGAAGTAGATCAGCAAATAACTTGGTTACCAATGGTTAAACATGCGGTCGCGGGGCGCAGACTCAGCACAATGTGCCGGTGGCGCCGCAGTGTTAATCTGTAGTGATCCTTAAGAAATCCGTGGCCCTTTTGATATTTTCCACTCCCATAGAGCTGTTGCAACTCCCAAATTGGCTACGACCGACCAGCCACGCTGAATTTATGTGCGTATATATACAAAAATACACGGAACCGTAGTTGCGCAATGTCTGACCGGTAGTTAAGTAATATTGTACCCACTGAAAAAGGGTTTATTAAGAATTACGCACGCAATTAATTATTAATTAATGAACGCGAAATCTATTAATTACTATGATTTGAGTGCGTTAAAAAAATATGCGTCTTGCTTGTTCTGGTGTCGAATTGAAAAGAACGCAGCGTGGCAATCGGACCTTCTACCTTCCTTCAATTTCAGCAAAAACACATACAAACACAATTATTATTCACCACATCTAAATTATAACGGTGATGTGGCCTGATCTATCGAGCATTCCTTCATTCTCGCGTAAGTGCGAGTGAAGAAACGCACCGTCGCTGAGATAGCGAAATCATGCAGCATCGTGCGGAAGCAAAAAGCGACTACGATGGGATAAATGCATAATTTTTGGGTGACTTTTCTGACTATAAACGGGTGCTGGTACAATGGGATGAAATGATAAATTTTTGTGCCAGTTGGTCCCTACAAGCTAGAGACTTGAAATTTAATTTTTAGCTGTAGGTCCTCCTAGTGGCTACGCAGATCGAGTTTGTTTCCTATAAACGATAACTTACTCCGTTACCAAGCAATTGATACAAATCGATAACGACGTCCTGTTTTTGAGCAATTACGGTAAATAATAAGAGCTAGACTCACCAAACTTGACATGTAGCATCTAGAATAATATATATATTTGCATTTGGAATTGGAAAAAGAGGGTTAAGGGTATCCCCTAGACGGGAGCTCCTGTCTAGAACCTTTTACTTGTTAATACAGGTTTGATTCAATGTGATTTTGGGTAAGTTCCATGTTATAAGTATATTCGGTTCAATATAGTTAGCTTGTGTTATAAGATGTGTTTTTGAAAATCTGCAACTAGTGTTAGTTTGTTTTATTATACCTAATATGCATGGGTTAATAGTCAACTTTTTCTTGTCCTTGTTGTATAGATAATTATTATGTGAGTAGTATTTGTATTGTGTTTCGTCTTTTAAAATATTTTGATCATCTTCTGGGTAGAGTAGAATTTCGTATAATGGGGTTTTATTTATTTCTGTAGGAATGTGTGAAATAATCAAAATTTCATTCGTATCGGACCTAAGCCAAGTAGATGTTAAGTAGATGTAGATATGTTAAGTAGCTTTTCGGAATTAACGTTTGTGAGATAGTCGTGTTTCAATAATTTTGGATTACCCCATCTAGTTAGTTCTGTAAATTGTTGTAAGTTGAATGCTAGTAGTTCCAGTAGTTTAGATTCTACTCTTTCGTTGTTTACTATTTCTATTCGTTGGTTTACCGCTTAAATTACATGTTTGAGTTCGTTTATTTGAATACTGTTTGCTATTAAATTCATTTTTCTTCAAGCTCTTCTTTATCATTGTTATCTAGAGTTCCAAATAAGTATTTGTATGTTATTCCTACGAAATTACGTAATCCTCTATTACTTCTTTTTACTATTCGTATACCGTTTATTTATCTTTGCAACTTTGCAATTTGTATTCTGTTTTTATATTTGTTTGTCTGTAACATTAGTTTGTCATATGTGTCTTCTGGCTTTGTTAAATTAATTGTGAGACCATGGTGCTCGTAATTATCTGGTATGTCTATCATGCCTATTTTAAAGAGTAAGTATTATTTTATATAATAGGGTTGATGTCTATAGACTGGTTATTACTTCCTGTAAATAGGGTTGACATCATTAGTGCCAGAAAAATGAAAGTTATAGGTCCTGTTTTGGAATTTCGTCCTCCTGTAATGCTCTTATTTAATTTCTTTTGTTTTTGATAATTTGTTTTATAATGTTTAATTTTTCGACCTCTGTTAGTCTCTTCAAAATGATCTTCGTCAATTTTTTTCTATTTTCCCAGTTTGTATGTAAGGGTTTTGTAATTTACCGTGAATTATGGAAATCCTTTTTGTTTTTATTAAGATAATTTATTCTTGTGTCTTTTATATTCTGGGTATTTTTTTTTTTTTTTTTTTTTTTTAAATTCCAAATTATGCGTATTTTCAGATCTGATATCCTGTTACTCTAATTTAGCAACTTTTATCAGAGTGACGTAATTTCTTAGCTTAACGAAAATTGTGAATTTACAATTAGTTTAACATATTAGACAATATATACGTTTATTTACAGAGACATGTTTAGGGGTATTTGTTGCTGTTTGTGACCTTTATAAATCGATCGACTAGGTCGGTAAGTCCTCTTCAGTCGCCTTCTTCTTCGCCTCCTTAGCAGGTTCCTTGCCAGGACGTTAGGATGGTTGTGGAGCTTTGTTAAGTAGCTCGCGTCTTGTCTGTTTACTACGTCGCCCACCATTGGTACCCTGAGGTCCTTTGCGATGTCGCGTGTGTGAATGTAACATTCGGCTCCAGTAATTTTGCGCAAGGTTTTGGCCTGAATAATGCGAATTTTGTTCAGGTGTGTTTTTGCAGCTATTCCATAGACTTGTAGCCCATAACGCCAAACAGGGAATATGATTACCTTGTAGATGAGAACTTTGTTTCGGAGCGAGAGTTTGTTGTTGGAGTTGAGGAGCCAGCTCATTCGTCTTAACTTGGATTTGACATTGCTTGTTACTGCAGAGACGTGCTTACTAAATGTAAGTCGTCTGTCAAGGGTGACTCCTAGGTATTTGTGTTGACTATATTGCTCTATAAGTTCACCATGAAGAAAAAGTCCAGGGCAAGAGTCCTTGCGTAGAGTGTGAGTAACCGTGGCGCATTTTCCAGGGTTCACTGCGATGTTCCATCTGCAAGCCCAATTTTCAAAATGTTTGAGGTACTCCTGCAGGAGGTCAGTTGCCGCGTACACACATTTATTCCTTGCAAGGATTGCCGTGTCGTCAGCAAACGTGGCCACCAGAAGGTCCTGCCGATCATTTCGTGTGCTTGCATTTGCAGTGGGCATGTCATCTGTAAACAGGCTGTATAACGTGGGACCCAAAACGCTGCCTTATGGAACTCTTTGCATTTCGTTTGAGAAGCTACGCCATCCTGCACGACTTGAAAGGTTCTCTCAGTTAGAAAGCTCGCAATAATGCTAAATAGCTGTGTATTTAATTTGTCCTTGATTTTGGAGAGAAGACCTGCGTGCCACACCCGGTCGAAAGCATGCTGGATGTCTAGAGTCGCTGCCACCGCATACTCTTTTCTGTGGAAACCGTCCAGCATGAAATTAACTACCCGATGGAGTTGCTCAGGTGTACAGTGCTTGACTCGGAAGCCAAACTGGAACTTCGGGATTGCGTGTCTTATCTCCGTGCTTTCAAGGATCCTTCTAAGGATGCATCTCTCCAGAATTTTCCCAAAGGCAGGCAGGAGGCTAATGGGGTGATTGGATTCCAGCTGGTTGGGAGGCTTTCCGCTCTTGTACAGCATGACGAGTCTGAGAGCTGCATTGAAAATGGAGACAAGAAAAATCACCGCTTTGTAAGGTAGTACCTTAATTGACTGGTTATCAAACCAGTCTTCGCCGGGGGCTTTGCGGTTTTTAAGACTCTTGATCTCCTGCTTCACTTCGTGAACTGTGATTGGTGCCACAGGGAGGGACATTTGGAAGGGCTCCTCCAGGGCTTGCGCGACTCTTTGTAGCCTGCCTTGTGATGCGGTCTCGAACGGCGTGAATCGCTCCGCTTGGCGATCTGGCCCAGGTGCCATTGGCGTGACGGGCGGGAAACTTGGGTGCGGCTTGCCGTTTATACTGTCTTGTGAGTTTCCAGAGCGCGAAATTCGAGCTCACGTCAGCTGTGCTTCCGCCAGCATTGTGTCTGTCTCATTTCTTTTTAGGATAATTAACTCCTTCTGACCCTGTTGGCGATACGACGATAGATCCTGTCAATCGTGGGGTCCTGGGTGCGGACATACTCCCTCCTCAGTCGCTTTTTTAGGGCGAGAAGACCTTCCAAAATGGGGGAAACTGTCCTTGAGCGCTGGCTAATAGGGGCTGGGTACGTATGTGCTGGCGCAGCATTGGTGGCTGCGGCATGTACCCGGTCCAACAGGGTTTGGACTGCAGCGTCGACGTCCTCGGCTGACAGAAGCTGCGTGTTTAGGTTGATCAAGCTATTTAGATCGGCCTTAAATCGTTGGATGTCCGACCCAGGGAGGACAAGCCTACACTTTTTTGGGATCCTTTGTGCAGCCGTATTGATCGTTGTAAGGAGTGGCAGGTGGTCGGCAGAATGATCGTACTCTTCGCGAACCGAAAATCGCTGTTGGGGATACCCTTATATATGAAAAAATCAATACAAGAAGGCGTACTTTGCCGGTTGTACGGAAAGTGGGTAGGTCTACCGGTGGCCAGTACCTAGGCAGAGCAGGGCGTGAGCGCCTCATGCAGCGCAGTGCCTCTGCTGTCAGCTCTGTAGCTACCCCACAGTCTGTGCTTAGCGTTAAAGTCGCCTCCAACTATGAATTTGGGGCCAAGCTGGCCAAACAGAGAGTTAAATTCAGCTTGGTTCCAGGGGATATTTGGTGGTAGGTATGCTGCCGCAACGAGTATTTCGCCCAAGGGAGTCTCCACCATGATAGCAGCCAGCTGTGTATCACTGAGGGTCACTGTCTGCAGGCTGTAGTGTGTTAAGTCCTGTTTTGCCAGCACTGCAGCGCCACCTCTGGCTCGTCCTGTAGGGTGATCCGCACGGTAACAGACGTACCCCTCCATTGTTAAGTACAAGTTCGTGTGCAGATGTGTTTTTTGAGATGAGCATGATGTCTACATCGTGTTTTCTCAGAAAAGTCTTGAGCTCGTTAGCATTTAGGAGGATGCCGCGAGCGTTCCACGCTCCGAGGCGCAACTGGGTAGCCATTATTTGCGGTTGTTTGGGAAACCGAGCTGCGGAGAACCTTGCGCATCCTTTAGCTCTTTAATGGTAACCAGAATGGTTACGGCATTTAGTGCTGCAATGGACTGCTGGAGGCCTTGAAGGATGCGTCCAAGGGACGCGTCTTGCTCCTGAGGTCCTTGCTGTGGTTGCTTGAAGGTGGACTGAAAAGTGCGCGCTGGGGGCTGGCGGACTTGTACTTGATGACCTGGCCGCAGCGCATCAGCATACGACAGGCCCTGTTGCACAATTCGGGAAGGTACGAGCTGCTGACTGGTTCTTCGTGCATGTTGAGGATGTTTGTATCGTGTAGGAGGGGAGACATTAATGGCCGGCTGCCTGGCATTTAGTTTTAGCTTATAGCTTTTGCATCCTTTATAGGAAGCAGCATGGTTTCCCTCGCAGTTGGAGCATCGCAGGTCTGCCACTGTTTTGGCCTTGCACTGCTCGGAGTTCGTCCACCTACCACACTTGGGCTGTTTGAGACAGTAGTTTTTCGTGTGGTCGAACTCGAAGCAGCGGAAACACTGCCTTATGCTGTTACTCTTCCTCGGAAGCTCAATTGTGACCCGTTGACGGCCAACCCTGTTGGGTTGCAGCGCTTTCCTGTTGTTAATATTCTGCTTGAGATCAACAAACCAGAAGTTGCGACTTGGCGAGTCGTTGGTGAAGTCTGCACTGGCTTTACTTGTAGGCTGTCTGGCGCCCGGGTTGTACAAGTTCGTCACAGTGTGGCCGTGCGATGTGAAGGCAGCTTCGATCTGACTTCTGGGAGTAGAAGCGGCCACATTTTTACCCACAACGCGGTATGGTCTGTCTTCCTTTAGGCAGAAGTGGGTAAATTACACTCTCACTTCAATGAGCTTGCGGACAATTGCTCTGTGAGTGTCGGCATCTTTGGCATATATTCTTAGATAGTCAGAGGGAGAGACCTTGAACTCATAGGCGTCTGGGCCCACTGTCTGATCAATGGCTTGCTCCATTGCAACGATATCGTTGACACCAGGGACTGTTATCGGCCTGGGCTTGGAGATCTTCTTCGCTGCTTGCTGCTGGTCTAGGGCTGGAGACGCCAATTCGGCAGTGTCCATCTCTTCGCCATCGTTCACAGAGGCGTCGTCCTGAGGCTCAAGGAGAGCAAATCTGTTGCTACTTATCGAAGCGGTACTGGTAGGCGGGCTTAGTTACAGCGCGGCTAGTGTTGCGGTTTTTCACTGGCTTCCCCTTTTTTAACGGCTTCAGCCAACAATGTAGTTCCGCGCCGTTTTTTTGGGGGATCCGTTTGCCAATTTACCAGTGGCTCTTGAAAGGCTGGCGTAGCACCTACGTTCTTTATTGGTGGCAGAGGGGGGTTTGTGGCACAAGAACTCTGGGTGCCAGACGGGGTGGACTGCGTGGTCGGATTGGCGGCTTTGGGGCGGGTCCCGATGGGCTCTAAAGCGGCGCGGCTTGTACCTAATGAGGCAGATATCCTGCAGCCGCTGCTGGAAGACGCGGTGGTTGTAGTGGTTGTTGCTGTCGTTGTGCTGACAGTGTCATGCTGTTGCGGTTGCCAAGTCGAGCATTGCTGGGTACTTTGCACTACTGTCGAGCATGTCGTTGTAGTACCGGTAAAAATCTTCCAGTGGCCTGCTTCCATCGAGGCAATCAACATTAGTGGCCATGTTAAAAGAAGAGGTTAATTAGCTGTTCGGCAGCGGGTAGATTGGCAAATGATCTTGTTCTCCATTTTGAGGTCGGTTGTTCGTGGCCATTGTTCTTTATTTTGTTATTATTTTTGCCAGCAGGGAGAAAAAATAAGTAATAGAAATAAAAACAAAACAAGTATTTTTCACACTTAATTACAAAAATAACCTGTATTTTTGTAACAAGTGATTCATCACAAACCGTGACTTTAGTGTCAGCACTGTCACTGCAGGGAATATTTTGCCAGCACTGTCAGTGCAGCTGCAAGTGAGATTTTGCGAAAGCTGTCTCTCGAAAGCTTTGCTGCACTCATGCACACAATCACGTACTTGAACTGCGATCAGCTGAGCGCAGCTTAAGATTTGCAGGAACTTGTTCACTCGCACTGCACGCGGTAATTTTTCGTTGCAATAATTGTTAATTTTTATAACACTCCGGCTGCCAGAGGCAGCACTTGCGTATAGTTTACCCACTATAAGCGGGATTTGCATGGATTGCCCTGGGGCGGGCTTTATTCAGTGTCACTGTAACTTTCTTTGTTTATGCCTGCTGCCAGCGGTGCAATAACGCGCACACACACACGAGACTGCAATTTTCACGTCCGATCTCCAAAGAAACACAAATGTGAGTGATTCTGGGTATTACAATTAGGTGTTCCTGCATAAATGAAAATGTCAGCTGGAGTTCAACCAGTAGAGTAATGTTTTAGTTTATGATTATAAGTGTATAAAATTACCTCAATTTTGATTAGTCTATTTTCTTCGTCATCGTCAGTATTTATTATACGCATTTTTTCATTAATTGTCTTATGTAGTCTTTCTACATCCGCTACTCCATTTTAACTTGTTGTTATTTTAATTTCAACTTTTTCCTTATTTAACCATTCTTTCAGGGCTAGACTCATAAAAGCACTGTCCCTATCTGTCTTCAGAGTTGTAGGTTTTCCCATATTGTTAAATATTTGAGTGAATCCTCTTTTGACTTCCATCCAATCGTTGCCGTTAAGCTCAATTAAATTTGCATATTTTGAATATAAATCAATACATGTTAAATAGCTGTGGTTTTTTATTGAATAAATGAGTGAGTTTCTCCACAGTTTTCTACTTCTGATGTAATTTTAAATTTATAAGATGTGTTCCTGTGATTAATCTAAGCTAGATTGCAAACTTCACATTTGTTAATTATGTTTTGGATTAAATTTTGATAGTCTGGGTATATAGTATATTTCTTTAAAGAGTCTGACCATCTTTTCGATACCTGGATGTACAAGTTTCTTGTGGTTGCTAATTATTATTTCTTTAAACTCTGCATAGCTCCTAATGTCTTTCAGTTTAATATTTTTCGTAGTATTCGAGTTGTTTTAGGGTTAAAAATTTCTTTAAATGCTTGTTGTATTATTTTGAAATCTGAGTCGTTTTCAATGTATAAGCTTGAATTGTTGCAAAAATGTTTTATCATTATCTGTTTAGCTTTTTCAATATTTAGGTTTAAATATTACATTTTTGTTCTTAATTTTTTAAAATATGGTTCAACTTCTCCCTTTTAGTATCACTTCTGATCATTTATATTTGTCCTCTTAAAATTTAAAATTAAATGTATTAAGTTTTCGTTATCTTCTTCTGCGCTATGTGCTGTAGCTTGTGTGTTAATATCTTGTTCGGATACATATTTTCTTAAATTTTGATGCGAGGTAAGGCATCTACGACGTGGTTTCACTAAGATTGATACGCCAACGTTGTAATTTCACGTTGGGCTCTTTGATGTTGTTCAGCCAAACAAGTGGCTTGTAATCGCTTAAATGTCAAATGGTCTGCCATATAAATATGGGCGAAAAGATTTTACTGCCCACACTATTGCTAGAAGGTTTTTTTCTATTGCACTGTAATTTTGTTCATGCTCGTTTAGCGTTATACTTGAGAAACTAATTGGCTTGTTATCTTGTGACAACACAGTTCCGATTACTAAATTACTTGCGTCGGTTGTTACCTGAAACTTCATATTAAAATCTGGACATGTTAATATTGGGTCGTTCATAATTAATAATTTGCATTATATTCATAATTTTTAATATCAATTTTTGATGCTTTCTTTAAGTAAAGAGTCATATGTTTTTGTAATTTTTTTCAAAATCTGGAATAAACTTTTGATAATAACCACATAAACCTAGAAATGATTTAATTTCCTTTGATGTTTTTAGCAAAGGAAATTCTTGTATTGCCTTTACTTTCCTTTTTTAAAGATTTGCACTTATCTAATTGAAGTTACAAATTTGCCTGTCTTCATTTTTCAAATACTTTATTTATTGAATTAAAATTTTCTTCACGTGATGTGGAAAAGACAATAATGTCGTCAAAATAAACAAGACAATGCTTGTTAATTAAATCACGAAGAACATGATTCATGCACGAATTTTGCTGGTGCATTTTTAAGTCCAAATGGCATTCGAGTATACTCGTAATGTCTGTATTTGGTAGAAAACGCTGTTTTATTAATTGATTTATGATCCATTTCAATCTGATGGAAACCTTTTGCTAAATCTACTGTTGTAAAATATGAGCACCTTCCTAATTTTCCCAAAATCTTGTCCATGTTTAGAATGGGAAATATATCATTAATTATGTCTTTCAGTTCTCTGTAATCGACAACTTATCTTAATTTTGCTTTTCCTGAGGCGTCTGCTTTTTTTGGTACTATCCAAACGGGACTACAATAAGGCGACTGGCTATGCCGAATAATACCTTGGGTTAGCATATCTTTTATTTCCTGTAAATTTGATTTTCATGGTGTGTATTAATTTCGTGCTTAACAATGCTCGTGAAGGTCAAATTGTCACTTTCTCGATATTGAATATCACTGAAATTATTCAATAATTTTACTAGTTTTATTTTTTCTTCATCATTTAGATGGTCAACTTGGTTATCTTGTCCCGATTTTATTTTATTATTTATTGCGTAATTAACTACTTGTGTATAAGTTTTTGGCTTTAATTATTATACTGTCATGTCTATAGTCAATAATGGCGTTGTTTGCCTTAAATAAATTTCTGCCTAAAAGCATGCCATTATGAGGTGAAAAATCGTGTATGTAAAATATTTGGTCTCGCCTAGAGAGTTTATTAGGTGCAGTGGATACATAATGATTTAATTTTGATACCCCTGTCATAGTTCTAATCGAAGTAGGTCTTGTATAAAATGGTATTTTAAAAAAATTTTCCCTCATCATATTTGTACAACTGATTGATCAGTTGTAAAACCACTATCAATGACATTGATAATGACTCTTTGAAAATCCTCCTTATCTCCACTAGTTGCATTGCCGTCATTGATTTTTGTAACCACCGACAGACTTTCATTTGACTGAGAAAGATCTAACTCGTTGATATGTTCCACTGATACCATTTGAGGGGGCCAGTAAGTTTGAAAAATTAAACTTTTAATATTAAGTCGTATATACCCAGCAACTAAAGTAGAGTATTATCTCTCGAGGTGGTCAGCCTAATGTCATCTCGCTCCCACGCCTCGGCGGTTGTGTTAGTTGCATCTCCTCGCATCAGTTTCGCACCTTATACGTAAAGCGACAAGAAACGGCATCAAAGAATAAGACAAGCACTCACGCCATAGTTCCGTTAAATATCACAAGCGACAAATGTAGCTGGCGTTGCGTATCAGTTGTATAGCCAAAGTGAGTTATCCACGCGGTCACCTCGTTCACTTCGTTTTGAGCTGTGAAAACGAACAGACGCAACGGAGTCATAACGTCTGCTCATTTTTCTAATTAACATTGCTAAGATTACACGTGTTAAACTTTTTCGGTTATAATCAAAATTGAAGACAAACGTATTTGGTTAAGAAGTATTCGCGAACGCGACATAGTGTTGGAACAGGTGATACTTTTCCATGAAAGACAGTCAGAACTGCTTAACAAAGATCCACCTTTTTACAGGGAGCGTTAGCAGCGGCCACCAAGCCCAGATATCGGCCGGTCTGCGTACGGTGCCCCCGCGCTCTAAACATTAAACATAATTCGGCGACCGGCCGAAAGAGCCCCATACTCAACTTAAAGTTTACACCGGCTGAGGCGCAGTTTGCTCAACTTAAAGTTTACACCGGCCCTGTTCATCGCTATATATTTGTCTTACGCTTAAAACGACCGAGTTGTGTCTTGCATACCTTATCCTACTCGGCAGAGTATAGCCGCGCTTGATAGCGTGAAGCGTAGGTGTGACACAAAGGAGTGGAAGAGAAGTCTTTAATTGGGAAATAAAATAGAGTTAACCGCAATCGAATAGTCTAGCTCGTTCGATGTCTCGCGCGCATGCGTTCTAGTTGGAATTATCCGTCGTCAAGCCGCATAGGATTATCAGCTGTTTGATGTTGTCTGGAGGCCAGCCAATCTGAGTTTGGATTCTTAGATTTTAATTATTTTCTTTGCTTTCTTTATATTTTTTTTTTGTAATGTAACCTTAATATACAAATTTCCTGTGAGTACAGAGTAGCGTTACCCGTAGCAGCGATTTCCGTTTAAATAATTTTCTTTATGCACAGCTACCAAAAGTTTTAAAGCACCACACCAACTGCACTTTCGATGGGCCCAACGAACCTGCACCGATGGATATAACAGTGAGTGACAAGTCTGAATATAACTTACAGTGAGTACGGCCTATTATTGGCGAACGAATTATTTAATCGGCTTTATCGCACTCGGAATGCTCGTGTATTAACATGAAAACATATAATAGTTTAACACCGCCCTGTTACACCGTAGTTTAGGCAAAAGAAAATAAGGAAATGCTAAAGAATGAAGCATTCCTATATGGATCATATGATTGTTATCTGAAGTTTATTTTAATTAAAATGTACCGGTAAATTGTATAGAAAGGTCCGTCGCCGGTACGATCCTACGCTGAAGTCATATTGTTTATGTTGAATTAAATAAAACATTAGTAAAGGGGTAACCACCCAAGTTAATCACGAGTTACCAAGGTTGGGAGGGTAATGAATAGGGAGCGATCAACACCTACCGCACCCTAGCCACTGAAATTCTCACATAACAGTCCGCCGTTCTCATTTATATTAATTCTGTACGTGGGTACAGCCCGAATACACCCTATTGGACCTTCATCTTATTAGTATACAGTCAGTGCACTTAACCTCTCTGAGCACAAAAGGAGTGATATGTGAAGGGAAGAGGAAAAGACCCACGCCAAATCCGACGAGCATAGTTTAGAGCAACGCTAGAAGTGCACACCTTCCGAATCTCTTCACCTCTGCGGAAGAACACCAACCGCACGAAGCTGGTGGCCTTTTGAATAGGGCACAAGATCGCATATATACCCTTCTGCATGCTACACATTTTTAAAGTGTTTGGATCAAACCCTAAATTGCATGCATCTAAAAAATTTCTACCCAATACAACATCATGACTCAGACTCGTTTGCTACTACTGTCAAATTAAAATAACATTTTATTGCTCTTTTCAAAACAAAGCAAAACAAAAAAAAACAAAAAACAAAGTTTTTCCAAATATTTTAAAACGACTTTTATTTAATCCTTTTCTTGGAAGTGAAATGGGACTACCCGAGTCTATAAGGCATGCATGTGCCTTGGAGAGTTGCAGTTTGCGCAACGAACTTGGCTAATTTTTTCGCGACCTTGCGAGCTTCTCCAAGTTGGTTGTACGATGTTGACCCAGTCGGCAAACGTACGCTTGCGAATGCTCGTAGAATCTGCATCGGGTGTGAGAAACACTGTATGTGGGCCTGATCTCGTAAATTTTTTTCCGGAATTCCCTCGATAATATGTTCGATCAGCTCGTCCGGTTCGACGATGATTTGGTAACACCCTTTTTTCTTCAAAGTAAGAAGCAAACTTCTTGCCTGGTTGCCACTGGAGATCCTCGAACTTGCGTCGTAACTCAGCCTTTGATTGTTTTTCTCCAAAAGGTAACTTTACCTGGTCTAGCAGTGTCTGTATTGGCTCCATTATGCGTATTGTGTTGGCGTTCCCCTTTAATTTCGATATTACCAGGATACGCCTACCTGAGTCGTCCAGATTGTACATGTTGGCAATGTTTTGTACCTATATGGTCCAAACGTGTGCGCATGAGGTGCCATCGTAGTCCATCGCTATTTCCTTAGCTTGTGCTAGTGCCATTGCTGGTGTTAACAAATCGACCGCTTTCTTTACATTCGAGTGCAGTTGTTGTTCAACACTGCCGCCATTATCGATGCTTATTCTGTTGGTGTTGCCATTTTCCGCATAGTCGATATTCAAGTTTCGAATACAATCGATATCACAACTGCTGCTACTGCTGTGCTCGTCGATATCGTTGGCGTTGCCACTGTGATTGTTGTTTGTGACATCATTAACGGCACGTCTTTTTTCGCTCTCCAATTCCGCCAAAATCCGTTGCAACTCCATCTTGCTGGCGTTAATTTCTGCACGCAGCCGCTGCAAAAAAGTTGACTTCATTTCGTACGTCGTGTCTGTCTACGTATACGCCTACTGACGCGGTTTCGTTTTTGATGCTGATATCCGGCTGCAAGATTTCCAAATGCACTTGCAGTCTCCTGCACTTGATTTGGTGATGTTACAATTTCGCAATGTATCTAGATTGGTGCATTGTTTCTTGCAATTTGGTGTTGTTCCGCAATACTGCGAATTTCTTCAGCGTCGCTTGCATCATTGGCTTGATCGGCGTTGGCTGGTGGCGCCATGCCTCGCACTTCTGACGAAATTGCGTTTCAGTGCGCCGTTAATTTGACCTTGGTGCCTGTTGTTGCACGACTGTGAATTGGTCAATATTGACACTATCCATGATATTGATTGATGTAGGTGTGTGGATATATCCCACTTCTGATATTTGTGGAAGGCTTTACCGTTACTCTAGCGAATACCAAATTAAACACACCGTAGTTCTTTTCACTTCTTTATTGTTCGTCGTGCGATACAGAACTGAACTCTCTCGTACATAATAATGTTATATCGCGCGATAATGTTAATGCTTATGAGTGATGAATGTATATCTATGTTACTATGTGTTTATCCTACTACACGTGGGATCGCTAATTCGGCTTATTTACCGCACATGCCAATAATTGTGAAATCAGCGGAACAAATAAAGTTCGTTGGTTCCCAAGAAATGCGAACTCCTGCGAAATGCAGAATGGGGGCATTTCCTCATATGCAACAACACCAACCTTGTTGGACTGAGGTTTCCTTAGGGTTACACATTTCGTTACACATTTCACGACAAAATTATGATACCCTCTGCAAGGGTATAAAAACATAGATTTAACAAAGGGGAACGACAATTAAAGAAAATTAAACGAATTTAGAAACGAGCTATACCCTCAAATCGAAGAACATACCAAAGATTTCGAATAATACCTTACCAATCCTTTTTATGTGGAATTATTGCTTATTAATTTTCACCGCTGCGACCTGAGAAGAGTAGTCGAAATCAATTTTGCGTAAAAAATATGTTATAACTCGAAGGACCAATATTGTGGCGGCCTTATGAACTACGGACTATGAAAACTATTGTTCTAGCCATAAAAAGTGGTTCCATTTCATTTTAACAAACTGTAGCATATGACTGCATCGTTCCTGGTTGTTATATATACATTTCAAAATGTGAATTTTATAAGAAGACACTAAAATATATACGTGGTAAATTTATGGATTATCCAAACTTTGTAAATAGTTAAATCATACATAAGGCAGTCAAGATCGTTGTCAATTTTCCTCAGTTTAACTTTTATTTTTTTTTGTTTATTTTATTTATTTATTTATTTTTTATTAATGGTCGACAAAACGAGTGTCTTCCTCATTATTCAGTAGATAATACATACAATAGATAATGGAATTATATGCTAAAAGCCTAGTTAGATAACACAGTTCTCTAAATAGCATCACCGACCGATGGAGGTGTTTTAGTTGCCAGTCCGGCCAGCTGTGCCCCTTTTCACAGCTAAATTTGTCAGTAACGCTATTAGAGCTTACATCTAAGCAGAAGGGTGTAAGTAGGAAAAAAGTGTTCTTAAGTAAAATTAAAAATAATCTTAGTTTGCTATATTAATTAATAAAATACAATAAATAAGAAAAAGAGAGTAAGAAGATTGTTAATAAAGTAAAGAAATTTAAGCTAGATATATAGAGTGTTAAGTACATAGGACAGAGAGAAACGTAATGGGAAAAGTAATGGGAAATCACAAAATGTACAGCCTGTCCGGCAAGCTATGCCCCTGCTCATAGCTGGGAATGGTCAGTGACTTCCCGAAGGTATCCTGAAAGCAACGATTTTATTAGGGGTAGAGAAAGTTCGGTAGAGAAAACGTGATGCAAACTATTATAATTTTTACATAGCACGCGAAAAGGATTGTGCATAGCGTAGTCTGTTGTGCACGTAGACAGGAATAAGGGGCGGTAATTTCTGGTTGGTCTAGACGGAACAGAGAATTGAAGACGCCCTAGCAGAAAAGGAGAATCTATATCGCCAATAATCAACTTATGTAGAAGGACAACACCAAGAATTGTCCTACGGTTGGTTAACGACGGAAGGTTAAGAAGAAGCAGCCTGCTGGAGTAGGATGGCAACCGAAGATAAGGGTCCCAATTTAAGCCTCGTAAGGCAAAAAGCATAAATTGCTTCTGAACAGATTCAATACGATCCTGGCTATTGTTATACTGCGGAGACCAGATGCAAGAGCAGTATTCAAGGATAGGGCGAACAAGAGAGATGTACAGAAGTTTCGTTATAAAAGGAACGTTAAACTCTTTAGACCATCGTTTAATGAATCCAAGTACACCTTTTGCCTCATTAACGATGGTATCTATATGCAGATTGAAGCTGAGTTTAGAATCAAAAAGAACGCCTAGATCCTTAACTGTTTGTATACGTTGCAATGGAGTATTGTCAATTGTATAGCTGACAAGATAGGAAGTGCGATTGAAGGTCATAAACATACACTTTGAACAATTCAGATGCAATTGATTAACCGAACACCAAAATTGCATAGCGTTCAAATCGTCTTGTAGACGAGAATGATGTAGGGGATTAGTATATGATAGAATAAGTTTCACATCATCCGCATACATGAGTACACGGGCATGTGATATAACAGAGGGGATATCATTTATAAAAAGAGTAAAGAGTAAAGGTCCAAGATGACTACCTTGAGGAACACCAGAAGTAACGTGAACCTGTTTAGAGGTAGTCAGCCTCAGCATAACTCTTTGGGTCCTGCCTTTTAAATAAGAGCTAATCCAAAGCAAAAGAGACGGAGGGAAACCTATTCGGTCAAGTTTAAAAAGTAAAAAGTCATGGTGCACAGAGTCAAACGCCTTACTGAAGTCAGTATAAATGACATCAGTTTGCATTTTCGAAAGAAAAGCATCATTTACCAAGGAAGTAAACTCAAGCAGATTGGTCGTAGTTGACCGATTCTTTACGAATCCATGTTGAACAGGGGAAACAACTGATTTGCAGAAATGCTGCAAATTCGAAGTGATTATTTTTTCACATAATTTAGGAATAGCGGACAGTTTTGCAATGCCCCTGTAATTTTGTATATCAGACTTTCCACCTTTCTTGTGGAGAGGAATGATATAAGATTCTTTCCAAAGAGATGGAAAGACGGAAGATTTAAGAGATAGATTAAAAAGCTTTTGCAATGGATAAAGAAGGGAAGAACTACACTCCTTATTCTCTATTAATCGCGTAAAGAGATCCGCTACGGTGTCAAAATGCTCGTTCATGTCTTTACTGGCGACCATTATGTCATCCATGAAAACAATAACTTTATTGTCTTTGATCATCTCGGAGAATATTTTATTGATGAAACGTTGAAACACTGCAGATGCATTATTGACTCCCATGGGCATTCTTAAAAATTGCCCTAAAGGGGTGAAAATAACCATTCTTTAGGTCTAACTTTGAAAACACAGTTTTGTTTACTAATTTATCTAGTAAATCATCGATATGTGGAAGTGGATAGTTGTCTTTAGCTTATACCTTGTTGAGTTTCCTAAAATCTATGCATAACCTCATGTCTCCAGTTTTCTATTTTACTAACACTATCGGTGATGCGTACTCAGAATCACTAGGACGTATAATGCCATTCTTTAAATATTCATCTAAATTTTTCACTATATGCCAATTGCCGTGGAGAACAAATAAATGGCTTATTGTTTTCCAACCGTAGTTTAATTTCTGCTCTAATTTTGGATTTGTTTTTCTGATATATATATTTTCAATTTTTTCTTACAAATCTGCTCTTTATTCCATAACTTATATCTTCACTGCAACTATATTCACTTGTCGTGTCGTCTGCATAGTAAATGGTTAGCATTTCATTCTCAAAATTGTCCGATTCTATTTCATTATTAACCGTGGCGTTTCCATACTTTTGTTTGTTTTTTAAGGGTGAATGTTTATCTTTCGTTTCGCTCAACCCAGATTGCACTTTATTATTCCATTCTGTTTCATTTTCACTTGGCCCTAATATGTCCGTTGCCTCGGTAGCCTCTCCCGCTTGTTCAGTTGTATCCGTTGCCTTTTGTGTAACTGTTTGCACTGTTGTAACTGTTGCCTGTTGTACAACTGATTGATCAGTTGTAAAACCACTATCAATGACATTGATAATGACTCTTTGAATATCCTCCTTGTCTCCACTAGTTGCATTGCTGTCATTGATTTTTGTAACCACCGACAGACTTTCATTTGACTGAGAAAGATCTAACTTGTTGATATGTCCCACTGATACCATTTTTAAAGTGTTTGGATCAAACCCTAAATTGCATGCATCTAAAAAATTTCTACCCAATACAACATCATGACTCATAGACTCGTTTGCTACTACTGTCAAATTAAAATAACATTTTATTGCTCTTTTCAAAACAAAGCATAAAGTTTTTCCAAATATTGTAAAACGACTTTTATTTAATCCTTTTCTTGGAAGTGAAATGGGACTACCCGAGTCTATAAGGCATGCATGTGCCTTGGAGAGTTGCAATTTGCGCAACGAACTTGGCTAATTTTTTCGCGACCTTGCGAGCTTCTCCAAGTTGGTTGTACGATGTTGACCCAGTCGGCAAACGTACGCTTGCGAATGCTCGTAGAATCTGCATCGGGTGTGAGAAACACTGTATGTGGGCCTGATCTCGTAAATTTTTTTCCGGAATTCCCTCGATAATATGTTCGATCAGCTCGTCCGGTTCGACGATGATGTTATTTGGTAACACCATTTTTTCTTCGAAGTAAGAAGCAAACTTCTTGCCTGGTTGCCACTGGAGATCCTCGAACTTGCGTCGTAACTCAGCCTTTGATTGTTTTTCTCCAAAAGGTAACTTTACCTGGTCTAGCAGTGTCTGTATTGGCTCCATTGTGCGCATTGTGTTGGCGTTCCCCTTTAATTTCGATATTACCAGGATACGCCTACCTGAGTCGTCCAGATTGTACATGTTGGCAATGTTTTGTACCTATATGGTCCAAACGTGTGCGCATGAGGTGCCATCGTAGTCCATCGCTATTTCCTTAGCTTGTGCTAGTGCCATTGCTGGTGTTAACAAATCGACCGCTTTGTTTACATTCGAGTTCTGTTGTTGTTCAACACTGCCGCCATTATCGATGCTTATTCTGTCGGTGTTTTCCGCATAGTCGATATTTAAGTTTCGAATACAATCGATATCACAACTGCTGCTACTGCTGTGCTCGTCGATATCGTTGACGTTGCCACTGTGATTGTTGTTTGTGACATCATTAACGGCACGTCTTTTTTCGCTCTCCAATTCCGCCAAAACCGTTGCAACTCCATCTTGCTGGCGTTAATTTCTGCACGCAGCAAAAAAGTTGACTTCATTTCGTACGTCGTGTCTGTCTACGTATACGCCTACTGACGCGGTTTCGTTTTTGATGCTGATATCCGGCTGCAAGATTTCCAAATGCACTTGCAGTCTCCTGCACTTGATTTGGTGATGTTACAATTTCGCAATGTACCTAGATTGGTGCATTGTTTCTTGCAATTTGGTGTTGTTCCGCAATACTGCGAATTTCTTCATCGTCGCTTGCATCATTGGCTTGATCGGCGTTGGTTGGTGGCGCCATGCCTCGCACTTCTGACGAAATTGCGTTTCAGTGCGCCGTTAATTTGACCTTGGTGCCTGTTGTTGCACGACTGTGAATTGGTCAATATTGACACTATCCATGATATTGATTGATGTAGGTGTGTGGATATATCCCACTTCTGATATTTGTGGAAGGCTTTACCGTTACTCTTGCGAATACCAAATTAAACACACCGTAGTTCTTTTCACTTTATTGTTCGTCGTGCGATACAGAACTGAACTCTCTCGTACATAATAATGTTATATCGCGCGATAATGTTAATGCTTATGAGTGATGAATGTATATCTATGTTACTATGTATTTATCCTACTACACGTGGGATCGCTATTTCGGCTTATTTACAGCACATGCCAATAATTGTGAAATCAGCGGAACAAATAAAGTTCGTTGGTTCCCAAGATATGCGAACTCCTGCGAAATGCAGAATTTCCTCATATGCAACAACACCAAGCTGGAGACGCCGACAGTGACGCTTCCTTGTTGGACTGAGGTTTCCTTAGGGTTACACATTTCGTTACACATTTCACGACAAAATTATGATACCCTCTGCAAGGGTATAAAAACATAGATTTAACAAAGGGGAACGACAATTAAAGAAAATTAAACGAATTTAGAAACGAGCTATACCCTCAAATCGAAGAACATACCAAAGATTTCGAATAATACCTTACCAATCATTTTTATGTGGAATTATTGCTTATTAATTTTCACCGCTGCGACCTGAGAAGAGTAGTCGAAATCAATTTTGCGTAAAAAATATGTTATAACTCGAAGGACCAATATTGTGGCGGCCCTATGAACTACGGACTATGAAAACTATTGTTCTAGCCATAAAAAGTGGTTCCATTTCATTTTAACAAACTGTAGCATATGACTGCATCGTTCCTGGTTGTTATATATACATTTCAAAATGTGAATTTTATAAGAAGACAATAAAATATATACGTGGTAAATTTATGGATTATCCAAACTTTGTAAAAAGATCGTTGTCAATTTTCTTCAGTTTAACTTTTAATTTTTTTTGTTTATTTTATTTATTTATTTATTTTTTATTAATGGTCGACAAAACGAGTGTCTTCCTCATTATTCAGTAGATAATACATACAATAGATAATGGAATTATATGCTAAAAGCCTAGTTAGATAACACAGTTCTCTAAATAGCATCACCGACCGATGGAGGTGTTTTAGTTGCCAGTCCGGCCAGCTGTGCCCATTTTCACAGCTAAATTTGTCAGTAACGCTATTAGAGCCTACATCTAAGCAGAAGGGTGTAAGTAGGAAAAAAGTGTTCTTAAGTAAAATTAAAAATAATCTTAGTTTGCTATATTAATTAATAAAATACAATAAATAAGAAAAAGAGAGTAAGAAGATTGTTAATAAAGTAAAGAAATTTAAGCTAGATATATAGAGTGTTAAGTACATAGGACAGAGAGAAAAGTAATGGAAAAAGTAATGGGAAATCACAAAATGTACAGCCTGTCCGGCAAGCTATGCCCCTGCTCATAGCTGGGAATGGTCAGTGACTTCCCGAAGGTATCCTGAAAGCAACGATTTTATTAGGGGTAGAGAAAGTTCGGTAGATAGCACGCGAAAAGGATTGTGCATAGCGTAGTCTGTTGTGCACGTAGACAGGAATAAGGGGCGGTAATTTCTGGTTGGTCTAGACGGAACAGAGAATTGAAGACGCCCTAGCAGAAAAGGAGAATCTATATCGCCAATAATCAACTTATGTAGAAGGACAACACCAAGAATTGTCCTACGGTTGGTTAACGACGGAAGGTTAAGAAGAAGCAGCCTGCTGGAGTAGGATGGCAACCGAAGATAAGGGTCCCAATTTAAGCCTCGTAAGGCAAAAAGCATAAATTGCTTCTGAACAGATTCAATACGATCCTGTCTATTGTTATACTGCGGAGACCAGATGCAAGAGCAGTATTCAAGGATAGGGCGAACAAGAGAGATGTACAGAAGTTTCGTTATAAAAGGAACGTTAAACTCTTTAGACCATCGTTTAATGAATCCAAGTACACCTTTTGCCTCATTAACGATGGTATCTATATGCAGATTGAAGCTGAGTTTAGAATCAAAAAGAACGCCTAGATCCTTAACTGTTTGTCAATTGTATAGCTGACAAGATAAGTAGTGCGATTGAAGGTCATAAACATACACTTTGAACAATTCAGATGCAATTGATTGGCCGAACACCAAAGTTACATAGCGTTCAAATCGTCTTGTAGACGAGAATGATGTAGGGGATTAGTGTATGATAGAATATGTTTCACATCATCCGCATACATGAGTACACGGGTATGTGATATAACAGAGGGGAGATCATTTATAAAAAGAGTAAAGAGTAAAGGTCCAAGATGACTACCTTGAGGAACACCAGAAGTAACGTGAACCTGTTTAGAGGTAGTCAGCCTCAGCATTACTCTTTGGATCCTACCTTTTAAATAAGAGCTAATCCAAAGCAAAAGAGACGGAGGGAAACCTATTCGGTCAAGTTTAAAAAGTAAAATGTCATGGTGCACAGAGTCAAACGCCTTACTGAAGTCAGTATAAATGACATCAGTTTGCATTTTCGAAAGAAAAGCATCATTTACCAAGGAAGTAAACTCAAGCAGATTGGTCGTAGTTGACCGATTCTTTACGAATCCATGTTGAACAGGGGAAACAACTGATTTGCAGAAATGCTGCAAATTCGAAGTGATTATTTTTTCACATAATTTAGGAATAGCGGACAGTTTTGCAATGCCCCTGTAATTTTGTATATCAGACTTTCCACCTTTCTTGTGGAGAGGAATGATATAAGATTCTTTCCAAAGAGATGGAAAGACGGAAGATTTAAGAGATAGATTAAAAAGCTTTTGCAATGGATAAAGAAGGGAAGAACTACACTCCTTATTCTCTATTAATCGCGTAAAGAGATCCGCTACGGTGTCAAAATGCTCGTTCATGTCTTTACTGGCGACCATTATGTCATCCATGAAAACAATAACTTTATTGTCTTTGATCATCTCGGAGAATATTTTATTGATGAAACGTTGAAACACTGCAGATGCATTATTGACTCCCATGGGCATTCTTAAAAATTGCCCTAAAGGGGTGAAAATAACCATTCTTTAGGTCTAACTTTGAAAACACAGTTTTGTTTACTAATTTATCTAGTAAATCATCGATATGTGGAAGTGGATAGTTGTCTTTAGCTTATACCTTGTTGAGTTTTCTAAAATCTATGCATAACCTCATGTCTAAAGTTTTCTATTTTACTAACACTATCGGTGATACGTACTCAGAATCACTAGGACGTATAATGCCATTCTTTAAATATTCATCTAATAATCCCTAAAGCTTTTCTTTTTCACTATATGCCAATTGCCGTGGAGAACAACTAAATGGCTTATTGTTTTCCAACCGTAGTTTAATTTCTGCTCTAATTTTGGATTTGTTTTTCTGATTGCTTTTATATATATATTTTCAATTTTTTCTTACAAATCTGCTCTTTATTTCATAACTTATATCTTCACTGCAACTATATTCACTTGTCGTGTCGTCTGCATAGTAAATGGTTAGCATTTCATTCTCAAAATTGTCCGATTCTATTTCATTATTAACCGTGGCGTTTCCATACTTTTGTTTGTTTTTTAAAGGTGAATGTTTATCTTTCGTTTCGCTCAACCCATATTGCACTTTATTATTCCATTCTGTTTCATTTTCACTTGGCCCTAATATGTCCGTTGCCTCTGTAGCCTCTCCCGCTTGTTCAGTTGTATCCGTTGCCTGTTGTGTAACTGTTTGCACTGTTGTAACTGTTGCCTGTTGTACAACTGATTGATCAGTTGTAAAACCACTATCAATGACATTGATAATGACTCTTTGAATATCCTCCTTGTCTCCACTAGTTGCATTGCTGTCATTGATTTTTGTAACCACCGACAGACTTTCATTTGACTGAGAAAGATCTAACTTGTTGATATGTCCCACTGATACCATTTTTAAAGTGTTTGGATCAAACCCTAAATTGCATGCATCTAAAAAATTTCTACCCAATACAACATCATGACTCATAGACTCGTTTGCTACTACTGTCAAATTAAAATAACATTTTATTGCTCTTTTCAAAACAAAGCATAAAGTTTTTCCAAATATTGTAAAACGACTTTTATTTAATCCTTTTCTTGGAAGTGAAATGGGACTACCCGAGTCTATAAGGCATGCATGTGCCTTGGAGAGTTGCAGTTTGCGCAACGAACTTGGCTAATTTTTTCGCGACCTTGCGAGCTTCTCCAAGTTGGTTGTACGATGTTGACCCAGTCGGCAAACGTACGCTTGCGAATGCTCGTAGAATCTGCATCGGGTGTGAGAAACACTGTATGTGGGCCTGATCTCGTAAATTTTTTTCCGGAATTCCCTCGATAATATGTTCGATCAGCTCGTCCGGTTCGACGATGATGTTATTTGGTAACACTATTTTTTCTTCGAAGTAAGAAGCAAACTTCTTGCCTGGTTGCCACTGGAGATCCTCGAACTTGCGTCGTAACTCAGCCTTTGATTGTTTTTCTCCAAAAGGTAACTTTACCTGGTCTAGCAGTGTCTGTATTGGCTCCATTATGCGCATTGTGTTGGCGTTCCCCTTTAATTTCGATATTACCAGGATACGCCTACCTGAGTCGTCCAGATTGTACATGTTGGCAATGTTTTGTACCTATATGGTCCAAACGTGTGCGCATGAGGTGCCATCGTAGTCCATCGCTATTTCCTTAGCTTGTGCTAGTGCCATTGCTGGTGTTAACAAATCGACCGCTTTGTTTACATTCGAGTTCTGTTGTTGTTCAACACTGCCGCCATTATCGATGCTTATTCTGTCGGTGTTTTCCGCATAGTCGATATTCAAGTTTCGAATACAATCGATATCACAACTGCTGCTACTGCTGTGCTCGTCGATATCGTTGGCGTTGCCACTGTGATTGTTGTTTGTGACATCATTAACGGCACGTCTTTTTTCGCTTTCCAATTCCGCCAAAATCCGTTGCAACTCCATCTTGCTGGCGTTAATTTCTGCACGCAGCCGCTGCAAAAAAGTTGACTTCATTTCGTACGTCGTGTCTGTCTACGTATACGCCTACTGACGCGGTTTCGTTTTTGATGCTGATATCCGGCTGCAAGATTTCCAAATGCACTTGCAGTCTCCTGCACTTGATTTGGTGATGTTACAATTTCGCAATGTATCTAGATTGGTGCATTGTTTCTTGCAATTTGGTGTTGTTCCGCAATACTGCGAATTTCTTCAGCGTCGCTTGCATCATTGGCTTGATCGGCGTTGGCTGGTGGCGCCATGCCTCGCACTTCTGACGAAATTGCGTTTCAGTGCGCCGTTAATTTGACCTTGGTGCCTGTTGTTGCACGACTGTGAATTGGTCAATATTGACACTATCCATGATATTGATTGATGTAGGTGTGTGGATATATCCCACTTCTGATATTTGTGGAAGGCTTAACCGTTACTCTAGCGAATACCAAATTAAACACACCGTAGTTCTTTTCACTTCTTTATTGTTCGTCGTGCGATACAGAACTGAACTCTCTCGTACATAATAATGTTATATCGCGCGATAATGTTAATGCTTATGAGTGATGAATGTATATCTATGTTACTATGTGTTTATCCTACTACACGTGGGATCGCTAATTCGGCTTATTTACCGCACATGCCAATAATTGTGAAATCAGCGGAACAAATAAAGTTCGTTGGTTCCCAAGAAATGCGAACTCCTGCGAAATGCAGAATGGGGGCATTTCCTCATATGCAACAACACCAACCTTGTTGGACTGAGGTTTCCTTAGGGTTACACATTTCGTTACACATTTCACGACAAAATTATGATACCCTCTGCAAGGGTATAAAAACATAGATTTAACAAAGGGGAACGACAATTAAAGAAAATTAAACGAATTTAGAAACGAGCTATACCCTCAAATCGAAGAACATACCAAAGATTTCGAATAATACCTTACCAATCATTTTTATGTGGAATTATTGCTTATTAATTTTCACCGCTGAGACCTGAGAAGAGTAGTCGAAATCAATTTTGCGTAAAAAATATGTTATAACTCGAAGGACCAATATTGTGGCGGCCTTATGAACTACGGACTATGAAAACTATTGTTCTAGCCATAAAAAGTGGTTCCATTTCATTTTAACAAACTGTAGCATATGACTGCACCGTTCCTGGTTGTTATATATACATTTCAAAATGTGAATTTTATAAGAAGACACTAAAATATATACGTGATAAATTTATGGATTATCCAAACTTTGTAAAAAGTTAAATCATACATAAGGCAGTCAAGATCGTTGTCAATTTTCTTCAGTTTAACTTTTATTTTTTTTATGTTTATTTTATTTATTTATTTATTTTTTATTAATGGTCGACAAAACGAGTGTCTTCCTCATTATTCAGTAGATAATACATACAATAGATAATGGAATTATATGCTAAAAGCCTAGTTAGATAACACAGTTCTCTAAATAGCATCACCGACCGATGGAGGTGTTTTAGTTGCCAGTCCGGCCAGCTGTGCCCCTTTTCACAGCTAAATTTGTCAGTAACGCTATTAGAGCCTACATCTAAGCAGAAGGGTGTAAGTAGGAAAAAAGTGTTCTTTAGTAAAATTAAAAATAATCTTAGTTTGCTATATTAATTAATAAAATACAATAAATAAGAAAAGAGAGTAAGAAGATTGTTAATAAAGTAAAGAAATTTAAGCTAGATATATAGAGTGTTAAGTACATAGGACAGAGAGAAAAGTAATGGGAAATCACAAAATGTACAGCCTGTCCGGCAAGCTATGCCCCTGCTCATAGCTGGGAATGGTCAGTGACTTCCCGAAGGTATCCTGAAAGCAACGATTTTATTAGGGGTAGAGAAAGTTCGGTAGAGAAAACGTGATGCAAACTATTATAATTTTTACATAGCACGCGAAAAGGATTGTGCATAGCGTAGTCTGTTGTGCACGTAGACAGGAATAAGGGGCGGTAATTTCTGGTTGGTCTAGACGGAACAGAGAATTGAAGACGCCCTAGCAGAAAAGGAGAATCTATATCGCCAATAATCAACTTATGTAGAAGGACAACAACAAGAATTGTCCTACGGTTGGTTAACGACGGAAGGTTAAGAAGAAGCAGCCTGCTGGAGTAGGATGGCAACCGAAGATAAGGGTCCCAATTTAAGCCTCGTAAGGCAAAAAGCATAAATTGCTTCTGAACAGATTCAATACGATCCTGTCTATTGTTATACTGCGGAGACCAGATGCAAGAGCAGTATTCAAGGATAGGGCGAACAAAAGAGATGTACAGAAGTTTCGTTATAAAAGGAACGTTAAACTCTTTAGACCATCGTTTAATGAATCCAAGTACACCTTTTGCCTCATTAACGATGGTATCTATATGCAGATTGAAGCTGAGTTTAGAATCAAAAAGAACGCCTAGATCCTTAACTGTTTGTCAATTGTATAGCTGACAAGATAAGTAGTGCGATTGAAGGTCATAAACATACACTTTGAACAATTCAGATGCAATTGATTAACCGAACACCAAAATTGCATAGCGTTCAAATCGTCTTGTAGACGAGAATGATGTAGGGGATTAGTGTATGATAGAATAAGTTTCACAGCATCCGCATACATGAGTACACGGGCATGTGATATAACAGAGGGGATATCATTTATAACGAGAAAGATATCTTGACAAACAAAATGTTTTTTCATACAAAAACTTAATTTTCGACCGATCGTTCCTATGGCGGCTATATGATATAGTGGTCCGATCTTAATAGAATTTTGCATATATATGAGGAGCATAGTAAAACTAATAAATGTCGAGTTTGGTCAAGATATCTTGATAAGCAAAAGGTTTTTTCATACAAAAACTTAATTTTCGACCGATCGTTCCTATGGCGGCTATATGATATAGTGGTCCGATTTTAATAGAATTTTGCATATATATGAGGAGCATAGTAAAACTAATAAATGCCGAGTTTGGTCAAGATATCTTGATAAACAAAAGGTTTTTTCATACAAAAAATTAATTTTCGACCGATCGTTCCTTGGCAGCTATATGATATAGTGGTCCGATCCAGCTGGTTTTGACATATGTGCTGCGTGCAACAGAAATAGGGACTTCTGCAAAGTTTCATTAAGATAGCTTTAAAACTGAGGGACTAGTTCGCATAGAAAAAGACAGACGGACAGACGGACAGACGGACATGGCTATATCGACTCGGCTGTTGATGCTGATCAAGAATATATATACTTTATGGGGTCGGAGATGTCTCCTTCTATGCGTTACACATTTCACGAAAAAATTATAATACCCTCTGCAAGGGTATAAAAAGAGTAAAGAGTAAAGGTCCAAGATGACTACCTTGAGGAACACCAGAAGTAACGTGAACCTGTTTAGAGGTAGTCTGCCTCAGCATTACTCTTTGGGTCCTACCTTTTAAGTAAGAGTTAATCCAAAGCAAAAGAGACGGAGGGAAACCTATTCGGTCAAGTTTAAAAAGTAAAATGTCATGGTGCACAGAGTCAAACGCCTTACTGAAGTCAGTATAAATGACATCAGTTTGCATTTTCGAAAGAAAAGCATCATTTACCAAGGAAGTAAATTCAAGCAGATTGGTCGTAGTTGACCGATTCTTTACGAATCCATGTTGAACAGGGGAAACAACTGATTTGCAGAAATGCTGCAAATTCGAAGTGATTATTTTTTCACATAATTTAGGAATAGCGGACAGTTTTGCAATGCCCCTGTAATTTTGTATATCAGACTTTCCACCTTTCTTTGATAATAACCACATAAACCTAGAAATGATTTAATTTCCTTTGATGTTTTTGGCAAAGGAAATTCTTGTATGACCTTTACTTTTAGTTTATTTGGCCGTATGCCTTCTGACCTAAAAATTCTCTTTCCTTTTTTAAAAATTCGCACTTATCTAATTGAAGTTTAAAATTTGCCTGTCTTAACTTTTCAAAAGCTTTATATATTGAATTTAAATGTTCATCCAGTGATGTGGATCCATTTCAATCTGATGGAAACCTTTTGCTAAATCTACTGTTGTAAAATATGAGCATCTTCCTAATTTTCCCAAAATCTTGTCCATGTTTAGAATGGGAAATTTATCATTAATTATGTCGTTCAGTCCTCTGTAATCGACAACTAATCTTAATTTTGCTTTTCCTGAGGCGATTGCTTTTTTTGGTACTATCCATAAGGGACTACAATAAGGCGACTGACTATGCCGAATAATACCTTGGGTTTACATATCTTTAATTTTCTTTTCGACTTCTTGTTCAAAAGCGAAAGGGTAACCGTATGGTTTCCTGTAAATTGCAATTTCATAGTGTGTATTAATTTCGTGCTTAAAAATGCTCGTGAAGGTCAAATTGTAACCTTCTCGATATTGAATATCACTGAAATTATTCAATAATTTTACTAGTTTTGTTTTTTCTTCATCATTTAGATGATCAACTTGGTTATCTTGCCCCGATTTTATTTTATTACTTATTGCGTAACTGACTTCTTGTGTATAACTTTCTGGCTTTAATTATTATACTGTCATGACTGTAGTCAATAATGGCGTTGTTTGCCTTTAATAAATTTCTGCCTAAAAGCATGTCATAATGAGGTGAAAAATCGTGTATGTAAAATATCTGGTCTTGCCTAAAGAGTTTATTAGGTGCAGTGGATACATAATGATTTAGTTTTGATACTCATGTTATAGTTCTAATCGAAGTAGGTCTTGTATAAACTGGTATATTAAAAAAATTTTCCCTCATCATATTTATTGACGACCCAGTGTCATTGTGACATCTGTAGCGTCTGTTATTAAATGTAATTTCTATGTACTTGCTTGTCCCGAGGTTCTAATTGGAACATTTTCGTTTTTTTGAATCTTGGTTGTTCTGACAACCATACTCTTCTTGTACGTAATTACCCTGATAGTTGTCTGATTGTTGATAAATTTCATCAACCTGCATTATTTGGGAACCACTAGAATTTTCTCGCATACGCTTGTACTATTGATTTGGTATATATGTATCTACCTGTAGAAATATTTTGATTTATGATTTGGTTAATAACCCATTTGTGCTCGTTGTAAATTCTGTTTGAATTCTTTAACTAGTTGCTTAATTTTGGTTAAAATAGGCTGGGTTGTTCGGAGGGGGTTGTGAAAAGTTAGGACTTTGATTATTGTTAGTCATGTAATTTGGTGTAAATTGAGGTTTATTATTTCTTGTAATATTTATAGCATTGTTAATATTTTGATTTTATTATTAGTGTTATAATAATTTTCCTCATGGAAGCCCTCCATTTGTGCTACTTGTTTGAATTTCGAAATAGTGGATATGTTGTATCTTGAGTGACATAAAAAGTCTATCTGGTAGTTTTTATACCGTGAACCCACTAAAAATGGGTGAAAAGGGTATAATGTTTTTGTGCAAAATGTAAATGTATGTAATAGGCAGAAGGAAGCATCTCCGACACCATAAAGTATATATATTCTTGATCAGCATCAACAGCCGAGTCGAACTAGCCATTTCCGTCTGTCTGTCCGTCCGTCCGTCCGTAAGTATGTATGAACGCAAGGATCTCAGAACCTATAAGAGCTTGTAGCGAGCGCGTACTGAGAAGATAGACTTTATCTCGCCTACTTGTGCATAGTGGAATCAGAAGTCGTGCACTTCTAGTCTTCTTCTTTAGACTAAGCTCATCATGGGGGGTCTGGGTTCTTTCGTCATCCTATTATGCTACACACTAGCACAATGATAAGTGCAGTTTAATAAAAAGAAACGGTCAAAACTACTGCCTATTTGCTTCATATAGGACGTGTTTGAAAACAATGTATAAAAATCATAAAATGAAGGTTGATATGAAAAGCACTAACGCTTGGTCGACACTGTATCGTGGTTACAAAAGAATCTATATACTGAACGTAATCCTAATAAATGATCGAAAACAGAAATCATGCTGCTTGACAATAGAGAATAGGCCTTGGAGTCGGTAGTTTCAAATTACATGCATTTCCTATATCGGGTAGT